>VOMN01031750.1:0-11810 GCA_014899125.1 Orchestia grillus
CTTACGGTATGTCCAGATCAGTCTTATAGCACGACCGACACCTCGCTATACCTACTTACGTCTGTATCCACGTCTATCTATACCACAACCTGTGACTCCTGTCTGTACGCTAGCAGTACAGTCTGCCCTTTATAATAAGAAGTAAAACTTTTAATTCAGTTCGACACCAGAAGGTAAATAAAGTTTATCACTGAAGATACGAAGAAGAAAATTCAGCAGCTGCAATTAATACAAACATCGAACATTAGTAGTCACAATAAGTATAATTCACCGTTCGACGCTTAAGCTACGAACCATAAGCGCGTCAGTGAGAGGTTGCCGCCACACGTTGCCATACTTCGATCCTTACGCAAACATCCTGACAAGCCACACAGACACATAGCGAGCACGAGTGCATGCTGTGGTGCAGCTGCTGTGATTCTCTGCGAGCTCGCTCGGTTTTCTGATATAGACTCAGACTGAAAATTGATAAACGATAAAATGCTTGAATAATTGGATAATCTTGAATAAAAATACCATTGAATATTAAACACTTGAGTTTACCGGAGCCCTAACGTACTGGCCGTGAGCCATATCAGTAGCGGCGTTTCGAGTGCGCGGGTCCACCTGAGCACCAGCGGCACGTACGGCCCTCCTTGGCCGTGATTGTCTCCAATCGGTGGTTTCTCTCATACTGTGCTCATTATTTTTCGCTTATGATTTCAATCTTTGATCTCGCTCTCACTTTCACTTCGGTTATTAACTTTAGGGACGCGAAAGAGTCCGTAAAAATATCACATCAAGATATTAAATATTTCCTAACTGACGTCTCATCTTTAGTAGGGGTTTAAAAAATTATTGCTTTCTAGATTTTAATTCCAAAGAACGTGGAGAACAGAGCGCTGTGGTGTCCAGAAATCAACCGGTGACGAAGGCTACCAGACCCTCCGCCTCAGACAGCCCGGCTTGGGCCGCGGCTGCGCACCATAACGTAACTGTCACGTGTTGTGTGCCGAGTATAGGCACATTCGGCTAGGTTCATAGCGTCAACTAAAATAATATAAAACAATTAAACATTCATAGCTTTTGAATAAATAATCGAGTCCGCGTATGGTTTAATATGATACAGAAGTTGAGCTTAAAGTTTAGGCGCTTTTGTCAGTGATATTCAAATAGTAAGAAGTGTGTCAGAAGATTCAGCAAATTTTTTAGCTCCAAGTTAAACGCCTGCGATACCAATAGAAAATAGAAGTACTTAGGAGACGGCTTATGTTGATGGAAAGGAAGCCAATAAACTGGCCTGACATAACGCAAACACTCTCCAGAAATCCAAGAGCAGAAAGAATCATTTCACAGTTCCAAGAAGTTGCGCGAGGCCACGGCGCAGGCGCACGAGGAGCGCACCACGCCCCCCGTCCATAATGACGCAGCAGTTGACGCTTCGTTAGGTGCACTTCCGCCTCCAGTGACATCACTACCCAGCCTCGTGACGGCCGGGCGGTGAGATTACAATAAATGCGGCAAGCAACGCCACCAGGATGAACAATACATTGACATGCAGCCATTTCATGATACCATATACTGGACGCTGCGAGCCCACTGCACCTAAGAGAAGTTCTACAATATTCGCTCTTAATGACGAAATTTAGGTTTCAAAGCGCGGCCCAAGTTCCCACTATAAAAACTTACGACTGCACTAAGCTAGCGCTGATGCAGAAAAGAAGAGCATCACCAGCCACGGTAAACAAACAGTAACGACTCGAGTGAAGGTGTTCCATTTGAAGGATAGCAAGTATTTTTCTCACGTTAAAGGGGATGCAACTTCTACATCTTTAATTATTAATCACTAAAGGGTTACTTCGAATAAAGAAAATTCAAATTGATAACGCTTGAATTAAGACAACTTATCTCGTAATCGCCAAAGTCACCAATATAAACGAAAATTCACGATCAAAACTTTGGTAGGCCAAATGCTGAAAATGGAAGGTATATTTCTCTACCACATTCACAGAGTAAAGCGTACTCAAATATTCCGTCAACTGCTAAAAGACAGCCTACAACAAATATCTTAACAAACGTTTCACAATGAAAAATAAAATTTTACGTCGAATTCACTGATCTTTCAAACATTTCAAAGAAGTGAATCGTAAAACTATCATAAGCTAAAATAACATAAAAAGACACACTAAAGAAAACAGCCACATGAATGAAGACGGTTAAGAAGCATTCATTTGAAGGGGCCAGCCGGGGACGAGTAAATTAGAACAGTACTTTTTTTTCGTTTCTTGCACCTCCAGTTTACGTGGAGTGCAACGCGCTTTCTTTGCCCGCGCTCGAGGAAGACCTTATTCAATTTCTTGAAGCTTATCGCTCAATTTTCTTACTCCACTCCCTCGATCGAGTTTATTTCTTCCCTTTATTCCATTTGATGTTGTGCTGCACGCAGCCTCCGCCGTGCCGTCTCCCTGCTTCAAGGTGCAGATGTGCCCACGCGTCCCGCCAGTCTCCCGCCTCAAGATGCAGTTGTGCTCGCAGAATTAATCAAATTATTCGTCACCTCCGACACACTCTTTTCATCCCGTTTCCGCAGCGGAATTTCAATGAGAGAAATTATTACACAAAAGTAAAAACGGATGCAGCACGAGCGCAAAATACGGTTTAATAACTGTAGAGAGTGATTTTTATCGAATCTTTCATCCACTCGTGAGTGTAACATTTGATCTCGGTCAAGCAGTCGAGAAGAACTTCAACTGTGAATTCTTTAACGCTTATTAAATAATTACCATCTGCATAGTATGCAGGACCTGGCATACACCAAATTCTCCCTAATATGGGGGAATGAATGACTCCAATTACGTAACAACTCAACTAGTTTTGCAGATCTTGCACTTACCTATCTCATTTAATAAACACGATCGAAGCTGTTAAAACTTCCAGAATTGTTTAGCGGTTACAGCTCTGTATCGCGTGGCATAAAGTGTTAAAGTGAAGTTAAGAGTCGAGAAAGGGAGGATTTTGGAAGCGTGTCAAGGATCCAAGATTAAATTACGAGAGTACAGGTAACGACGACACAAGCGGAGGTTATCACCAGAAACAGAATGATTTACTGGTTTTCGATTAAAGTAGGTGAATCATCAATACTTTGAACTACTGAACATACCAAACCGACATAGAGTATCAGAAAAGAAAATCTAGTCATTAGGTGGATCCCGGGTACGGAAATGAAGCCATGCTTAGACATAGGGACGAGAGTGACAGGGTGAAAAAGACTACGGTAAAAGCTACCCACATTTGAATATAGGTTAGCAGTATGTTGAAACTTGTGTGTGTTGGTCCATTGAACTTCTAACGCTACTGAAGTAGCTAGAGCAATCATGAATTTACTTTCAATATTTTTGTTAACTGTCGAATTTCACCCGAGATACAAAGCTACAAGCACTTAGAAGAGAGGAATATGCAGGGAACAACAGGGGGATGATATCATCTTAACGTTGCTAGAAAATACAGCTGGGATCACGGGGCCTGGGGTACGAACACAAGGCATCGATTCAATAGAAAAAAATTTCGAACAAAATGAACACTAGATTTATTTATTACTTAAACATATTTCACTTTGAAACTCGGAACTTTTCTTGAAGATATCTATATGGTACAAAAATACATCTACTTAATTCTAAACATACAATTGAAAGTCTCACGGTGGAACACACCCCACGCTGCACACACAAAACTAAACGCTCTAGGTACGTTCAGACTATAAAAAAGAATGTCATCAAATCAACTTAAAATGAAAAATACACTATTAGGAAGCAGATAAAGGACAATATAATAAATTTACAAAGATAAATACGCTGTTGGCGCAAAGTTGCAATACATCGTATTAGATCATTTGGAGAAGCCCGATGACGCACTAAAAACAAAACCAATATAAACCTCAACTGCGCACAAGGCTCAGATTATAACTTACAGAAGAGTGAATGAGACAGAAAATATCGAACACGAGCTCGCCTCCCGGATTGAGAACACGAAATGGGCCGCAGTCCTGAGCCGCCTGTACGCTATCAGGTGCCAGCATGAACAAGTCTTACGACCATCATAGTAAGATTTCCGAACTAGATGAGATTCCAGCCACGGCAAACCAGGAATTTTAAAGCTCATCCAAGAAGGCTTTCAACAAATTTCTCTAGATGCTTAGTTCCACATAATTTTTCATCAAATTCAAGAGATAATGTACAATATCCAGTGAAGAACAGTAGGAGACAAGCGTGTGGACCACTAGTGACGGAGGGAGAGGGAGGAAATGAGGCGCGAGGGTCCCAATTAAATGGCAAAGGAGTTCGTTAGCGAAGGCAGGCCTTGCATGACCGTGCCTGGCCGCCCCTCTGTCCTCCTGCCGGCTCAGGTGCCCACACAATAAACGCCTCCCAACCTCCCGCAGCTCTGACTCCCCTAAAGTTCACCCCAAAACAGCTCCCCTCGTTCACCCTCTTTCTCTCCTTTGCCTCCTCACACACCGTCCACACCTGCACCTCCAGCGCCCAGCCAAGCTGGACCACACGACTTCTCAGATCAAATCCAAATGTGAGAACTTTACGAATGATTTAAACTTGCACAGCTGTATAAACATGGACTTCCAACAGTGGCAAACATTTTATAGTTAACGAAAGCTTAAAGGAAGTGAAATGACAGTGCAGAAAGCTACAAGAAAATTAGCCCGCTTTTGAGATAGGAAATAATTTAATGGTGAACGAAAAAAATAAACAAGGCTCTATTTATGATACTAAATAAAATCAGGAAAAAATAGCGCAGTTGCATTGCCAATCCACACTCTTCGTCGTGGGCTGGTATGTCACTCCAAACGGACGCTAATACACATACGAGTCGATCAAATTTAAAGCTGCAGTTGATTTTGCTTTGCGCCGAGGACTTCCTCATAATTAATTTGTCTTACTATGTCATAATGCGGTGAATGAGTTTTATCTAGCTGTTGAAACGTTTGAAGGAAATTACGGGCACGCTAGGCCCGACCTGAGAGAAAAACAAAACAGGGTGTTACAGCACGACAACACACCATGCCATTCATCTCTGCTCGGCCGCCGGTCGGTGGGCTATAAAGAAATGGTTGTCCTTTAACCCTTCTCACTCGCAAGATTAGGGCTCTCTAGAACTTTCGTTTCTCTTAAGCTGAAACCCTCCCTCTCTAAAAAAATGTAATTTCCAAACTGTGGACGAGATTATACCGAATTCGGACAGAGAACAGCAAAGCACTTCCAAGAACGAGTTCTGAGGAGTACTCCAACATGGCAGTAATGAGAGCAATGCGTTGCAGGCGAGGAGGAGCAATTGTACATACTTCTATCGTGCATATCTGATTTCTTCCTACAAACGCCATTTAAAACATTACTTTGAATAGCAAGAATATAATTGAAGAAGGCTGACTTTCGAGTTTCGTGCGAGTGTTGCACTTCCGCGGCGGATGAATGGAAGCACAGGGCTCCTCTGAGAGTTCCTGGGGAGGCAGAAGCTCGCGACGCATTTCTGTCAACGACAAAACCTGCGTTAATGTCAAAAGATGAAGAAAATATGAACTTGAACGTCAACACGCAGAGCATAAGGTCATGAAGAATACTTTGTTCATAATTTTTGAACAAATAATTTAACAAGGAATTGTAAAATACTTTCATAGCTCCTCGGTCTACGTGCAATTACAAACTATTGCTGATGCGAAATTTGAAGCGTATATCCGCACCTCATTCATCATAATGTAGCACCGATTTTTCTCGCACAATTTGATTTTACAGTTTCTTAACACCAACTCCAACATGAACTGTCAATGTGAGAATATGTCGTCTAAAAATTCAAAGTTATAGACAGGACTCGGGAGCTACGCCTACAATCCCATCCCTCATGAGGTCAATATCAGGGCGGGTATTGAGGAATGATGGAGCAGTGCAAATACTGGTCTTGATAGCTTTCCTTCCCAGCTGTACGCAAATCATGGCACACGACCTGAAGACGATCGATTCCCCGAGGCTTCTCAAAGTATACGAGGCAATAAACAGCGGTATTGACTAAACTGCGGAGGACGAGCGCATAAAATGACCATAATATGGATCGGAACTGCACTTTGCTCACAGCCCGCACAGGCGTCATGACATAACAGGCCACAAAAAATTGACCAAAATCAAAGAATACCAGCTACAATTTTTTAAGATTCGTTCGTGATTTTAAATCAAAATTCAACGTTTCAAGTAATAAAATAATTATTTCACTTCTCTCCAGTTGGATTTAGGTATCAAAACGGATATAATCATTTATTCGTTGCGGAACCTAGATCAGCGCAACTTATGTCTACAATTTCACAGACCGCGCATTGGGTAACTTGTGCACCAGAATAGCTGAACGTCGCTGAGGAAGTTTTTGTTCAGCGTCCACTAACTGGCCACACGATATATATCCATTCTTCATTTACGATCTCGATGGCTGAAGTTCCTGAGCGACTTTTATCACGAAGTACGGCTCATGGTCCTAACGAAGTCCGCAATAAGGATTTGCAATGTACAGGCCGAGTTCGATATGGGCCTTTATGCCTCATCGCCCTTTCCAACAGCATTGGAAAGACTTGAGTTACCTACTCCGGCAATGGCAGACACGACTGAAAATATGCTCATTACAGAGTCTTGTATTACGCACCAATGCCATGTAGCATCATAGCCTTGAGTCGCAAGAAAAAATACCGAAATGAAGTATTAAAATTACCTTTATTACTCAGTACATACAGCTTCAATAGAAAATTCCACGTAAAAGAATCGTAAAAAGTTTAAACCTTATTTGCATAAATTTTCATTGAGAACATTCATTTCCTTAAAAAACCCGGTTCGGCCCAGGTCGTACCACAGAGAATGTAGGGAGCCCAACGGAGTTATTCTGGTGCTGGGAACGCAACAAACTCTGTGATGCTGTGCTCTCGCTGACCGCAGGCTGGCACCTCGCGCTCTCCTGTGGGTCGAGCTGGAGCAGAAACGGTCTTGGTGGCACTCAACAAGTTATTTCCAACTTATTTTCTTCCTACCCGAATACTAATCCAAGAAATTTACCTGATAAACACAACTTTTTGTGACACTAACTTCACGCAGCACATTTACGAAAAAAATGTGCGCGATGAGCACGTAAACATAATAGCGGCAGCTCGCGACCACGTCGTGAGGAGCCCCACACCTTCGTGAAGCAAAATACGACGGGCAGTAATGTCTTGAAAAACATGATGATAGTGAGCGAAGTCATCATTAGTTGAATTAAAAAGTTAGTGAAAAGTGAACGTTCGTTGAACAAACAAAGCGTTCATTGTACGACTTCAATTACACTTCCTTTGTCGCCCTTATTTAAGAGTCACAAGGTTGATGGATTAGATTATTAGTTTAATTCTTTATCAATTATTAGTTAGTTCAATGTTCCCTACTCCCACGGCATCCAAAGAGAGCGAAAAGAAGGGACTATTTAGTGTGGACCTCTGAAAACGTGGAACCTATGCACAGGTGTGTTTCTAAACAGGATTTAATAGGAATAAAAACAGCAAGGTAAAAAAGAAGCGGAAGAAAAAGTAAAGAATAATGAGCGAAAAAGGCATGAAAATTGAAAGAAATAAAGGTGGTGCGAAAGAGGGAAGTCTCGAAGCTCTCTATAGCTGAGACAACGCAACAGCGCGCTCCTGAGGGACGCCGGTCCCCACAATAAACGGCAGACAAACTTGACCCTTTTGCCAATCCTATGCCTCCCGAGGGGTCACATAGCGAGGAATCTACACCAAGAAATTTGTTCGTATTGATATATATCTACATTCATCCTTTGTCTTTGTGTGACGCTCCATCAAAAGAATATAATTCTGAAAATTGTAAGCCAAACTAAGATCACATTAATCAATCACAAAAAGAGATATTTGATGTCTCTCTAATTCTTTGATCTGAAAAGACAAATTAGAATGTTTGTGCACGTAAAACTTTTGTCTCAAGTAAATAAGTGAATTAATTAATTTTACATGCTTCACTCATCAATTGCATTCATTACTTACAAACCAACGATAGAAGAGTTGCATAGCGGCACTCTGGGAGGAGCTCAAATTTCAAATAGAACAAGATAAGCTCGCTCCCAACAACACAAGATAAGCCCGCTCCCAACAAGATAAGCCCGCTCCCAACAACACAAGATAAGCCCGCTCCCAACAACACAAGATAAGCCCGCTTCCAATAACACAAGATCAACTCGCTCCAAAAAAAAACATAAAACAAACCAGTTGTATGTGTGGTCAAGTGAGCCTTTACTTCTTTTGCTTCGCATCATACATCTTCACATACATGTATTCATACCTGCATTCGTATTTCTTTTAATTTACATAAATGTAAACTGGGTGTTACAAGAAGTCTACCATCATTTAAATCAAACATCAAGCGTTCATTAAATATCTATGTCTCTAATATTTAAAAGAAACAATCAAGTTTTTATTTACGGTATTCGGCACGATATTTTATGAATACTTTCGCATTCTTTATAGGGTGGTGACACTTCTCACGCCCCTCATAAGCCCACACGCCCTTCGTTAGTTCAATAAGAGTTCGTCACGGACAGCCCGCACGCCAGAGGGACCCTCATGCCGCAAATCGCTTGGCTGGCGACAGAGTCGCGTAATTCGGGAGATCAGCGACCAATCGATAAACAATACCTAAAAAAGTCAATTGCCTGTCCAGAAGATGGCAATACAGACTCACTGCTGCGGACTGAGGGCGGTCAGTCGACACTGTGAGCGTGAACGTACCGCCATTTTGGCTACCACCAAAGGCACGCTGATTTATTCCAGCGAGGCACACAGTCGCTTGTTGCATTATCGTGGTCGATAAGGTCGGCAGGGTGCTCCACTCGGCCACACGACTGCGTCCCTGAAGGAGGCTAACTCGCACAAGCTCTACGGAGGGACAGTCAAACCATGAATGCGAGTCGGGGCTTTCCTGCTAACTCAAGCCCTACATGAGCTTTTAGGACACTATCAACTCAGTGTCAGGGATGAAAAGCACAGGGAACAGGTGTCTCGTACAGCCTTAGAGTCGCGCTTCGGTGAAAAAAGAAATTCCTCTATAAAGCCGACAAATATCAGCCGTAGTGAGCAATGAACCCCGAAGTCACTGGCTCAAAATACAAGCTTTCACACCAAGCATGACTGGGTGTCACAATAATGAGGACCCCAGCACCTGAGGTTGGCAGGATACGTGCACACAAAGTGCTGAGAAAATTGAAATCAAAATTAAATTCAGGCAGTTGGCTCTGAGGATAGACAGACCCCCAAATTGCACGGGGGACATCCTGCCCGAGTCTCAGCTATTCTTTAGCTTGTAACACGAGTTTGCCACGAGCAGCTCATGACACGAGGCGACTCGCAGGTAGCTCATCCCTCGGCTGGCGACGGTCGAGTGGCGCAGGCGCCGCAGCCCGTCTCGCGGCGGCGGCCAGCGCCTCCAGACACAGCGCCTAGTCTCGTCACTAACTAATGCAACTTCCGTTTCTGGTAACTATAACTAGTTCTACTTTCACATCTTTCAAGCATAATTAGTCCTATTTAAATTCCTAATACTGTTTTGTCACCCTATAACACAACATAATACTCTACTCACATCGAGACACCATGACGCAACTGTGATTCCATCGTGCCATTTGAGTTTTACAGCATATAGAACTCTGAAATAGTGGCAATAGTATTGAAATCTAATGAACTACTTTTGATACGCTCGAATATTATTTGCTGTTACAGTCCGTAATTTCCAGCTTGGCTTCTTGCAGTTCAAGTTTTGTCTCGAAGTCGACCGAAAAAACTAGGAAATGAGGAATAAAACCTCAGGTTTGTATACGAAGTAACGGACAAAGTTTTCACCATTGTGGATTCAGGTATACAATTCTAGAATGTCAGGATTTTTTTCAGCCATTTTGTAGCATTTTGGTTTTTGTTACCTAGTATGATGGCTTATCATTCAATCATAAAAGATCCCGACCTATCCAATAGTCTCCCGCATCAACGCCTACATAAGAAATATTATCGTAGTATTTGTAACCAAATAATAAACAAGGAAAGGAATTAATTCAACACTAGGTCTCCCACCTATAATGAAGAATATCAGCAAAGAATACGGAGTCCTTGTTACTTGGAGATGTTTCGGCCGTCACGCCCGGGCCACACTGGGGTGCCGCCGCTTTGTGTGCATGTTGTGCCTTCGCAGACCTGCCGAGCTGTTGAATGCGGCCGTTTCCCTCTGCCGTTTGAAAAAAGTGAGGCAAGGAAGGCCTTTCCGGGATAGTTAGTAGAAAGTTATCCAGCCTCGTCTTGAAGATGTCCAAGGAACCATCGAACTCTCTCAAATCTTTTAGCAGAGAGTTGAAGAGTCTGGGTTCTATCACTGGAAAGGACTGTTCATGTCTAGTCCGAACGCAGCCAGCCACCCTCGCATTGAACGTTAGCACAACACACATTTTGCCAAAACGAATGTGCTGCTTTGTACGCAGCTGTATGGTCTCGTTTTTGAAGTCTGGGACTATTCCACGAATCGTTTCCCACGCGAAGATTATGAAGTATCTCTCCCTTCTTCGCTGCAGAGAATAGAATTGGAGGAATTCCAGGCGTTCCCAGTAGTTCAGACCCTGAACCTCACGTATTTTCGCCGTGAACTTCGTTGTATACTTTCCACCTTCACGATGTTTTCCCTGGTGCCTGGATTCCATAATTGGCAACAGTACTCGGCCACGGGTAGGATGAGCACCCAGAACAGCGAAAGCATCGGCATCGATTCTCGTGTCCTGAAGACGGGCAAGATCCAACCAATTTGGCGCTAGCATTTTTGGACTGTTAGGTCGATATGCTCTTAGAATCGTCCGCTGTCTTCGACAATAACACCCAAGTCTCTACCGGGGGCTTTTTTTCTCTATTTCCAGACCCCCTTCCATTTTGTATGAGAACATGTCGTCAGCGTGCTTTCCATACCTCATCTGTTCGGTCTGTTAATCCTGAGATGCTTCGTTGAATTCGATGTTGTTTGACCGCGCCGATTGGTATATTTTGTCAAGGTCTTCTTGCAAGGTGGCTTCTGGGGCTCCATTCATGAAAATATTTCAACATCGAGTTTTGAAAAAGGGCGTATCAATTCGTTAATCCTAGGATGCATTTGCCAGTGAAAAATCGGGGGATTATCACAACAGTACAGTGAATGAACGACTTGCCTGTTTCGAAAAATTCTTTAGACAAGTCCAAGTTCCCAGCGGCAACACAGTAGAGCGAGGGTTCCAAGCCAAGCTGTAGAGCAACAAGCTATGAGGTCCGGACATGAATTATTCAACGAAGGAGAACGACCCCACGAAACAAATGAAGCAACTTCATCTACAACTTCTGGAAAAATAAAAATGAATAAACGGTAACAGAAGAAAATAAATTGGATTTATTCTTTGTCTCAATGCATTGGACGGTATCAGAGAGGCAAAATTTTGCATAAGGTTTATAACCGGCAAAACGGCCAAAATTTCTATGATTTGATTTGTTAATACCATAACATAAACCAACACACCCAGCCGAGATTGGTCGTAATGCAGCCATTTTTAGGCAATATTTACAAAAAAAAATACGCGCAGGAATAAATGGTATTCTTTATAATTTTGAACAAAGAAAATTTCGAACATCTACCTCGTAGGGATGCCATTGAGACCGGAGTGCTCACAACACCTTCAAATGACCAAGACAGGCCCCTCGTCAGCTCCCCAGGGCGCAGTCGCTGGCTCTGGGGAGCGGCGGCACAGCACGCGCT
>VOMN01031761.1:0-19851 GCA_014899125.1 Orchestia grillus
AAATTAGTCATATCTGTGCTCCTGAAATTTCGCATTTTCTTCCTCTTTTTCAGCTGCTTCAGATTTTATCGATTGTAAACATTTTTTATGATAGTCTAGAATATACTCTGACTTTAGCACTATTTGCTATGTTTTGTGATTTTATGCAAGCTAGTTAGAGTGTAGCCAACATTTCAATGGTTTGAGATCATGAAACTCTTAATATTTGAAAGAAAGCTAATTAACGACTTCTCTGTAGTACTGTAAGCTTCTCTAATGTTATTACATTTTTTCTTCTGCGTCTTTTCTATTTTCCAAAATGTATTCGGTCAATTTTTTGAAGTAATGATGCTAGTGATGATTCTTACCTCCTGACTCATCATTCTCTTCTAAAGACGACTAAATTTATTTAAAGTTGCAGACATTTTTTTGCTGATCTGAATGGGCTAGTTGGCGTTATGTACTTGTTTTTTTGAAAAAGGTTTCACGTTTGATCATTTTGCTATAAATCAGAGCTTCATTTGTTATGAGATAAAAAATAAAAAAAAGAAAACGAAGATATTGAATATAATATTAATATTTCAACTTATGGTAAATTTGCTTAATAATATAGACTCGAGGCACCCCTTCATTTGGTAAAAGACATCAGAAAACTCACACTCTCTGCAGAAGATGCGGGAGAATGTCATATCATAAGCAAAACCACACATGCTCTGCATGCGGCTACCCAGCTGCCAGAACCAGAAAATGTATGCTATATTTTATTTCTAGATGGATGGGCCTTGAAGACCCAACAACGAAAGGGCACTGGAACCGGTAGAATGAGATACGTTAAAAACATTCCTAGAATCTTCAAAAATCAAATCAAAGGGCTTAGCAACTGATATTCATTCATGATTGCTGTCTTTCTTATTTAACATTTCACCATTTTTGTTTCATTTTTGCATTTCTAATTCACTTTAGTGAACAATTAAATATAAGGCGCAGAGCAGGTAAGTTTTCTTCTCATAAAAAAACTTTCGCTCATTTGAAATCTGCTTAATTAGTAACATCGTTCATAAATACATTCATAAATAAATTAACCCATTGTCATCATTTCATCTAATTTCTTTAATATTCAAAAAATATATTTTCCCTACCTGATTGAATAACATTTCTATTTGCATGGAAGCTGATCAAAACGATGACATTTTGGGCTAAAAGAAGCTCAATTACAAATTCCTCATGCTCGTAAGAGATAAACACTACCCTGAGGCTTTAATGCTTGGTAGGCAAAGTAATTTCATGGAATAATCAATATTCATAGTTCTAAAACAAAGCCCAAACAACCCCTCGGTTGAAAAATTTGTTAATTTCATCTAAAAAAATAACCAATAACGTAAAAAACTGTTTGTGTAAATGTTTAGTTGCCAAAATGGTAGAAGAAGAAAAAATATAAGAATAGTATGAGTCTGTAGATTCAGATGACTAAAACTAAGACGGCTAAACTGACAAATCCGACTAAGATGATGATTAGGATAAGAGCTAAGACGATAGTGAAGATTAAGAGTAATAATAAGAAGAAGAACAACTGGAATAGACAACAAAACCCAGAAGAAAAATTGAGCTTACGACTTGTACGTTGAATCAGATTCCACACATATGTCCAAGACATCAACCAAAGGAAAATTAGTAAAAGGTATCATCTGAAGAAATTGATAAAAAGTTTTCTCACCCAAAGCCACAGAACACAAAAGATGAGGATTAAGGAAACAAATAAAACTCATAGTCCACAACAAAGGAATAGTCCATCACACCTTAGGACGGTCTTGACAAAATCGATGAATGAATGATGAAAGAACAAAGTTCGAAAAGCGCAAATGAAAAGAAAATTTAAAAAGATAACATTTTTTTATTCGATTGAAGTTAGCAAGACTAACAAGTCAAAGCTTTTAAATATAAAAATGAATAATGTGTTTAATCAATCCCTTTAATCTATTAATTTTAAGTCGCACATCTTCTTTTCTTCTTTTATTGATGGATTTAAACAAACTTCATAAAAAAGCTTCTTGCAAATACAACACAGTACATATAAAAGTAATTCTCCGGATGAAAATCCACTGATTGTTGTGTCTGTCTATTGATTCGACAGCAGTTTATTAATTAATCAGATTTCGGCCTTGCAATAAGGACATTATTGCTTGACGTACACCCAGTTCCAGAGGCAAGTTTAATGAAATTAATGATTGCATTTTAGGATTAGGCAGTCGTTCTACATTTTTTAAAAGCAAATTGTGCAAAACGCGTCTTTATTTACTGTATATCTTTGGTAGTAGATTTTGGTCTTCTCTGAAAGCAGTATTAAAAGGAGGCTGGTGCATATTTTTGCTGCTAATTCTTCGTAAATATTGTTCCTTTGCAAAAGACTGTATGTGACTCCGATCAGTATGAAGTTCGAACAAGTTAAAAAGAAGACGAACTCATTGAAAAAGATCGCCTTTCCCGTTCGGTCTCTAATCAATTGAAGGATTAATATAAGAGACACTGTCCACTCTAAAATCAAAATGGCAATGAGTGTAACAGTTTGATCATCAATAATGTGGCTCATTGTCCAGTCGAAGAGCGAAGAGGATATCATGCACAGTGGTGACAGGCAGAGGTACACTGGCACCAGCATCATGATTTGGATGTTACTGAAGAGATGAAGGCCCAGTTCGAGTTTAAGCATAGCAGCAGATGGAAATACAAAAGTTTTATAAGTTATTGATTATTCAATTTGATTATTGTTCTCATCATTTCAGCCTATCAATCTTTATAAAAGAAAATATAATTTGTAAAGAAAACAACTTTATAACTGATTAATAAATATGAATAGAGTTCAGGAGTAGATAGATTACTTGTTTGATATTATAACAACTTTAAAATTAGCTGATTGGCTGATTGGCTGATTGGCTGATTGGCTGATTGGCTGATTGAACTCTTCTCCCATTCAGTTCACATGCTCAAACTTCATTCATTCTATTGATTTAATCTTAGGCTCTTTTAATTTTTCTTTTAATGGCCTATATTTATCTGTCTATCTTTTTCAGATTGAAGGTCGCATCTTTGCTGCTTCCTCCAGCTATTATTGCTTATCGTTTAGCCTAGGCTCTTTAAAGAGCAATTTGATCCTCTGCTATTCTCCTTTGCCTATTTTATACGATTTTGTTAATTTGTTATTTAGACTTGTCATAGTCCTTATATTGTGTCCAATCTCGATTGCTCTTTCTGTTTGAAATAGCTGAGGGTTAAGGTTCTTATGTTGGAATATTGTTTTCATTGCAGCATGTATTTCCCATTTCTCTGTGATAGAGCAAACAAATAATTTAGATACAAAATATAAACTTCACTCGTGAAATCTGAAATCTAAAAAAAGACAAATTTTTATTCTTTCAGTTACCTCACATTAACAGCTGCAATGAAGCTCAAGTCAAAGAAAAGTTATACTATTTTACAGTAAAATCTAAGTTTTTATTAAAAATTATGAGCAAAATCAATCAAGCTTGATCATCATCGAAAACAAAACAATTTTTATTTTTGTATATTTTTTATTCTTGAACTGCGTAGTATTTATATTTTATAAATAAACTTCTGAAGTATTTTATAAGACTTTTACTTACCCTTTTTATATTTTAGGAATTTACAAACATACAAATTCAAACAATGCTACATTAGATTTTGTGCGCCCTTCTTGGCAAAACGGGCTCTTTAATCAAAAACTATTAAAAATAAATCACCGTAGATCCATCCATTAACTTCATCTCAAAGCCAGAAATATAAGTCATAAACTAAATCGTCAAGCCTGGCTTCTACTATCATCAGATTACCCAGCTAATCAAGGTAGAACATTCTGTGAGCAATATTCGAGTAATTCAAGTCAAAAGTCCGAGCTTATATAGAAAGGCAGTCTATTCAGGAGTTAATATAACCTTACAGGAATATGTTGATTTGGTTTTGGGTATTTAAGCGGAATTTTTGAGAAACCGACACTTTACTTTTGCGAACTTGAAGGCCGAGCTTAGGCCTTTCTAGCTAGTTTTGAAAGAAGTTTGGTAGATACTGCAGAGAATACATACATAGAATTATCGAGGAGGAACTGTTATTAACTTTTTGTACTAGAAATTTGAAAATGCTAATATCAACCTGAGACACTGGTTGGAAAACATGCTGAAATAAGCAATAAAAGTATTTCTGAATCAGGTAAACGCTTGGGTTCTATACGGACAGATTGTTGACACGAATGGAGAGTTCTTCATCCACAAAGTCATGACCGACAGTAGTTAAAAATTCAAATACAGTCATATTAGTAACAAAAATCGCTCAAACAGCATATAGATCACAGATTGGGAAATGTACACATTGGAAGAGTTCATGATTCCCAAATGTTTGATCGGATTGGAAACTGCTGGGAAGATACTATTTATTGGAAAAAGTATTCAGATTCTCAGAAGCGCAAATAAAATCTCTTCGATTCCCAGTCAGCAAATTCTGGAAAAGGTGCAGCAAACCATAAAGATAAACAATGAAACTATTGGATAGAACGCCTATGGCTTTTCACAGGTTCACTATGAAGGAGCTATTTAGCAGATCAGGCTAATCGTAGCCCAGCAGATGATTGATTTCATCATAAAAGAGAAAAATCTGATTAAAGAGCTAGAAAAGCTCAATAGTTACTATTTGATGTTTAAGGGCGACTTTTATCATCATTTTTTCTAAGAAGCCAAAGGTATTTAAAGCATAGCTCAGAAATAAAAAGCACAGAAAAAGATCAATGAGGTGTACCTTCCAAACACTTTCATCCGCCTAAGCGACTAATAAGATGACATGAAAAGGCTTTTCTTCTAAATCAAGACCATGGGGTTTTCGTTTAATAGTTTTAAGAATTTTGTGAACTTGTGCCCTGTTGGAAATATTAACCTGATATAGAACAAGGCAGTAAGGTTCAACTGTTCAGGGAGTGCCATGTGGAACCGTACCAAGCAAGTAATCTAGAACAACTTTACAATGGTGTACTCATTCAATTTTCGGAAATTGCAGCAGCAGATGCACTCGGCCAACAAAACCCATAAATCAAAGGAACCCACATACCTGAATGTCATTTTACAAAACAGCAGATAAGTATCGACTGGGTCCTCATCCATGAACTACGGCAATGAAAACTATAGTGCAGCATATCTAAATCGCATAAATCAGTACATTGGAGTCAAAGTGGGCTTCGAGTACAGTGAAAAGTAGAAAAATTATGTATCATCGATGCTGATAGTTTGCAGGGATGTTCGCAAAAACTAAAAAGAACAGCTTTTAGGAATTAGTGTTCCTAAGAACATTAATTTTTTGGATTAAAAGCAATATACTGTGAAGCTGCACTATTCCAACGAGTTTCTCAAAGCGTAGCTTACAGGAGGGAACGGAGAGAAGACTGAGAGTAAGATTGACTCTTTTAGAATTTCAAACTATTTAGATCTCGAAATGGGCAGATCTTTCGTAGGATTTGTGTCAACTCTCAATTAGGCTGAATATGCCATCGATTTGACACAGTGGGAAATGATATGTAAGCCGACTTCGTTTTACAATAGTCACTGGAATGACCTTTCAATGAACTTCAGAATCAACTGGCCGGTTAACTTGATAATCACACAGGACCTTCTCGAGTCATATAGTCGAATTCATAAGTTTTTGTTTCCGATTCGCCAATTGCAGATTGACATTTAATCTATTTGGTTCCAGATTCCTAGAATGATCAAAGCTGAGCAAAGAATCAACTAAGAGTAGTTAAGAGAACTTAAGTCGTTTGAAAGAAATCTGGCCTCTCTAAGAAGTTAGATCAGCTTAGTCATCAACAATTTCTGGGCTTACTTTCATACGGATATCGCCTAAGTTCTGTGGGCAAAGCTAGTCAAAAATTTACAAAAAGAAAGAGACTTCGAAGGTATTTCATTTAATTAGTTTAGATGTAATCTCTTACGTGAACAAATATGTGAAATCTATCCAGATTATGTTTTTTTTCAATGTGCCAAAAATACAGAGAAAAATCAACTAGCTTATAGAAAAAGCAAAGGGCTTTACGATCTTTTTCCATAATCTGTAATACATTTAATGACAAATATATTAGAGTTAATCAAAGCTATATTGATGGAGACGTTTACACTGATCTTGAAACCATTGGAATGGAGTTCAATGAAAAGTTATCTGAATTCTGTAATATCCTAAAAGATCTCTCGAAAATCAACACTTCCCAACACTTATATCACATCACAAGCAGAATGGAAAGCTGCTTGAATCCCATGAATAATTTCAAAGGAATCTGATTCGTTGACTTATAACTTACTGAATATGAATATTAAAAAAATCTATCCATCAATCAATGATATATATCTTATGAATTTCTTTTATGCACTCACTCTCATACTTTACATATTGTGTCATTTCTCATTAGTTAATTTGAATTCACTTCATATATGAAAAATGACCCTTTTTAATGTTCCAAACATGAGAATAAGGGTTTTTCCTTCTGGTTTAGACAAACTATTGAATTTTCTTTACCTTTCTCTGTCTATTTAAATAGTTCTCAACGCCTTTGTTTTCGCATACAGAAGGCACGTTGTCTATTACTTTGGATTTGTTGAATTTATTCTAAAATAATTGGGTATTAATAAAGTTTGTACGATCTTAGGAGTGAAGCTATAGCTATTGGTATTTTCTTGATTTCTTTAGCATTGCTTCATTTTGATAGATTTCTCTCTCCTTTGTTGCCATTACATATTTCGGTTATAAATTGACTAATTTTCAATGCTGTTTTCGTAGCACTCCTTTCTTTGTCTATTAGATTTTACATTAGGACTGAATGTGCAGTGCTCCCTATCCGACTTTTATTTGCTTCTTTTAGACTCATATTACAGCAAAGTTCTTCGACGATCTATTTATTTTCTCTAAATATTGTCACAATGCAATACCTGGTCATATAGCTTTTCAAAAACATTGCTGCTACTGGTTGTTTTCTGAGTTATGTTGGATAGAGGCATTCTTCTCTTCGACGGAGAGCGGGATTAGTAAGTGGATTGATCGGCGACTGAATACTTGGTATCCTTGCAGGAGTGATCCTTTTAAGAGTAAAACCTGTCAGAAAAGTCAATGCTGCACGAGTCTTTGCTTCGATTATGCTTTTCAACTCTAAACTGTTTCATCATTTCCAAAATCTAGTTGAAACTAGAATCTCCTGAAATTTTGTGGAAAGTGTACCTTACATATGATTGTACATTAAACTGGGTGTATATCTGAAAAGGATTGTTTAGTTTCACTCGATTTGATGAGCTTGAGATTTTGTCTAAAGTTTATATATTTTAGAGAGACTTTCAATTAAATAGCAGTTTATTCTTTATTAATATTTTTTATTATGAAAATAAATGCCTTTGTTCCCATAAAGTAATTTGACCAAATTGTCTGCACTTTTTTAGGAGGCATATTATTATTAATAAATAAATTCAATTTCGCTTAAATAAATAGAGTGAAAGTCAATCATCCACCAATAGTTTATCTTCAGAGTAATTCAACCAGCAATAAATATGAGTACATCAGTAATCTTTCATCAACGCATAATTGCCTAAAATGATAGAAAAAAGCGCTACCTTATCAAAATTCAATAATATTCCAAACAAATCCTTTCACTGAAAGAAGAGTTAAATCGTGTAAACTTTATCACCAAAGGATTCAAAGATGAAGAATATAAAAATTGGATACAGAACTTGGGTTTTTATGTTAATCAGCTTATGTCTCTTCAGGCCTAAGATTAACAGTAAAATTAAAATGATGGAACTGGCACTGAAAAAAATATTCAGCAATATGACTCTGCTTAAGTAACAACCCTAATGGGTTCGAAAATATACCGTGAAAAACAATAGAGCAACAGAAAACGGCTATAACGATTAATCTAAGCAAAGCATTAAAAGATCGAAACAATAGGATTCTAAATAATAGAAAGATAGTAGAATGTTGAGAACTTAACAAACAAGATAAAAGTTATTCAAAAGGATAATGAACTTTTTACAAATGCTATACAAGAGAAAAAAAATTAGATAAAATCTAAGATCCAGCCAATGATAAACTAAGAAGATTTGACTTTTTTCGAAAGCAATGGAATTTTGGCCTTTGAGACATCTATTCTTAATCAAACTCAGAGCTTACAAAGACAATGCCATGAGCTAAAAAGATGTTGTGAATATAGAAATAATGAAATCAAGAACCTAAACTGTTCTACAAAAAGCATGAATTAAATTTAGTAAATGATTAAGCTGCAAAAGGTTAAAGCGAACGGGCTAAAAAGCAAAATTTAAGCTACAAAGGGCACGATTCGCGAGCTTTAGAAATCTGGGCAGATTGAGTCAATTCTTTAAGAAAAGTAAAAAGACCTGAACGCATTCAATAAGGAACATGTCTCTAAATATGTCAATGTCAGCGAGATTTTATATCGCAATATTCTTGCTCCAATTGGAAGACCAGAAGACATCTAGCACATTAAGAAAAAGCTCAATGTTTTAATGAAATAGTGAACTAGAGATAAGCAGTCAGCACAACCAAAGCTGACCATATTTTTAAACAGAAATGAGTGAAGATGCTGATTTATTTTATAAGATGTTTAATAAATATTGCAAAAACTTTAAATAATCATCTTTATAACCTAAACTTCGATTGTTGTACATATTCATTGAATGTTTGCTTTCAAATTCTAAATGATTTGTATTAGCTCCTATCTGTTGTTTTAAAGATAAGATCTTTTCTTGATGAGACTATTAACCGTTTCTCTAGAATTTTCGTTAGATCTCAACAGCTTCTTAAAGCTTCTCATAGATAAAAAAAACTATTCTCTTGTAGCTCCAGTTATTGGGATCTTAATGCGTCCTAAAAACTTGTTGTTTTAAATGTTATCTTAGCGCTCAAATAAGTTGTTTTGCCTTTCTCTTTTACGAATAATTATTTTCCCAGGTGAGCTGCTGCAGGGTCTATCCCTCTTGAAGGAATTCTTTTGGGTTTATTAGACATAAATTTCTTAATCTTGCCCTTCATATTAGCCTTTTTAATCCTTCGGATTTGATACTGTTTTTTATTTAAATTATACATTGTTTTGGAAAAGAGAAAATTGCTGCTGAGACTATTGATGTTTTTATTAAAGACTGGAGAGCTCTGTCTTTAGGTTTTGGGAAAGTTCATGACATTTTTGGGCATTACAACTCAATTATTTGATTTTCTTTACCTGATAGAATTTTCTTTCACGAAACTCCCTAATATTTTCTTTTTTGAGCTCTTATCGAGACTACAATCGCAGCATTTGCATGTTAATATTAGACTCTGCCTTTTAATCAAGCATAGTTCCTTTCATTAAATCGTTTGGATCTCTATTTTCTTCTTATATCTAACCCAAAGACGAAACAGAGGAAAAGTAAGCAAAGCTGATTATGGGATAGGCAATGTCTGATAATTAATTTTATTATGGCTCAGCTGACTGAATTTTACTGCTACCTGCTTTGTATTCATCAGCAGCTTCCTATTCTTACATACGCTCAATAACCTAGTCCTTTGATGGCTGAATGTAATGGTCTTATGCCTTTTTAACATTTTATTTTTTGCTATTTTCATTTAGCTTTTTACTTGAATCAACTATTGAAATTTGGCTGAATGTTTCGTCTTGTTGCCTTTACTAGTCGATTCTTAAGCTGGGCTTCAAAATTGATTATTTTTTTAATTTTTCATAAAAGTGACTATAACGATGAGACTACTTTTCTATTGAAAGCTAAAATTTGTTCAAAGATTCATTTTGCCCATTTGCCTATTTTTTGTGATTTTGCCAGATACTGCTGGTATTGCGAGAATTCTAAAAGTTTGAAATTATCCTTTAAGGATTTCTCTCAGTCGAAAATGCCGAATTTTAATTTTATTTAGAAATTTTCAACGACTATTTTTTCCTCGAAAAATCAGAATCAATCTTATCAATATACTGCAGCTTGCAATTACTGTGCCGATTAAGCATGTAATTTTCCTATGAACGATACATGTGAAGTCTCCTTTCTACGGAAGGCGTATGGTGCCTACTGGGAAACTTCATGACACTCTGCTAGCAGAATTTATTATTTTGATATCTTGAACAATTTAGTTTGGTTTTTTTGTGAGGTGGCTTTTCATATTTCCGAAGACTCTTTTCAAAGCTAAACTAAACGTATGTGTTTCCAGATCTTTAAAGGTGATTCTGCATTAACTTTCTTTGTTTTTGTGTTTTGACTAACCAACCAACAAACGACACTTTTTATAAAATTTAGAAATAACAAACAATTTTTAATATCAAAAAAATAATCATTCGTTTTTATTACAAAGTTTGATATTCTTTGAAATAAATTAGTGTAAATAGCATAACTCTCACATTTAAGAGTCTTTTCAATAGAAACGTCCGCTTTCTGTTTTAAATTAAATATAAAATTAAATGTTGACTTTTTCTGTTCAATAGAAAATTCTCGGAGAAATCCTCAGAAATCCTTCAAATGCTGTCTGCGCTGACTGCAACTCCAAATCGCCAACTTGTACAATCTTTTGAATAATTTTAAGGGGCATCTTTGGATTTTGGAGTATTTCTGTGCTCAAATTGTGCGGGCGCACATCGAGCCCTGGGCCCGACAATTACTCGGGTTAGATCGACAAAACTAGACAACTGGAACAAAGCATGGGTTGAAAACGTGAGAATCGGTAACAAATAGATAAACACTTACTGGGAATTTGAAAACTCATACGCTCTTTCGTAACTGATCCAACTTATTTAGAAAGCCAAAGCCTGGAGCATCCCTGTAATAGATAAACCGATATGTTCAAATGAAGTATATTAAAAAGAAATTCGCAACTGATGGAAAACATCCTTTGAAGGCCTATCAGGATGGAGAGTATGAAATAGCTCCAAAATAGGTGCCATCAACAATATCAACAGCGGTGAAGAAAGACACATCCCCTACTACTAAGACTAACTCTAAAGAAATTAGCTCAATTGAAAAAACAAATCCTAGCACAGCCGTGGAGCAGCCAACAACAAAGGCCAGGAAGGTTTCACAAAATTTATTGGATGNTGTGGAGCAGCCAACAACAAAGGCCAGGAAGGTTTCACACAATTTATTGGATGAGGTGCTTATTGACTCGGCTAGTAATAACAATACTCAACAAAATTAGCAACCACAAAATAATAACGGCAGCATAGGCACTACAGCAGATGACGATGATGACTAGTTTACATAGTACACATCTGGTAATCATGCACCTTTAAGCTATGAAGAGTTAATGAAAAAGCACTCATCATCAAGTTCGACTACATCTACAACAATACCGAATTCTCACATGCAACAGAATCAACAGTTCAATAATGGAATGCATCCAGTAATGGTAATGCCATCCATTCATCATCAACCCCAGCCAAACTTGGTCGGTGGATGTGCTAATGGAAACGGGATCTATTATCCACAACCACAGTATCAAAGTGTTGCTATAAATAGTAATGGAAATGGCTATTCCAATCAGCAGCAAATGTTATTTCAGCAACATCAGCCCCAACAAACTCTGAATGGCCAGTTTTTGCCTAAACAAAGTGCCAATAGTCAATTGCCAACTAACTGGACATTGTGAAAAATGATGAAAATGCTGAATGAAACGAGTTATCGATTGAGATGATGTTTATGTTTTTATAATACATATTTAGCTTTTCAATATTTTTACGGCTTTTTTTTATTTTATCATAAAAGGATTTCCATTATATCGTATTGATTGCCTTAAATCATTATAAAAAAATACATATTTCAAAAAATTGTTGTTGATAACTTTATAAATTATTTGGCAAACAAACAACAATAAAAGATACACGATATTACTATCTTTTCACGAATAGAATGAGTCTTTCTTCAATATTCGAAGCCAGAAAGCGAGAACAAGATAAAGCCTTTAGAAAAGCTAACTCAAGCACAAACACAAGCAAATACCATCAATCATAATCCCATCTCTAACCCCAACCCTCAGTTCAATCAAAACCTATATTTGACATAAAGGCAAAGACTATTGTTCCTATTCCTCCCAAACCTGTCATTCTAAGCAAGGAGTAAGAATAAAAGAAAAAATAGTAACACTAGAAATAGCTTAAGCAGAATCTAGAAGCGACAATATTTGTTGGAAACGTTCATCTGTCTACAAAACATAGATAGCTTCAAAAACTTTTCGAGGGATATGGGCGTATTGAAAAGGTTTGGTTCAGATCTTTACCAGTGGAGCCAAACAAAATGGGGCGCAAGGCATCTCACATTCTCAAGAATTATATTGATGGAGCTGACTCTATGAACGCATATATTAGGTTCGCCAACAAAAATGCTGCTTTGTCCGCGTGTAAATAAAATGGAACTGCTTTCAAGAACATGAACATTAGAGTGACACTATGTGAGTCGAAATAGTAGGATACTGAGTCAACAGTTTTTGTCGGAAACTTATCTCATAATATAACTGAACAGCAATTAAGAGATCATTTTAAGGCAATTGGAAAAATAGAATCTGTCAGGGTCATTCGCAGCAGGCAGACCAACAAGGGAATCGGAATAGGCTATGTTAAATATGCAACCAAATAAGGTACTTTTGCTTTAATATTTAGAAATGAAATAGGCTATTGCCAAGCTGAATGGATCTAAGCTTTTGGAAAGGTAGTTAAGAATAAAAAAGGCTGTGTAAAAGGGAAGGCTTTAAAAGAAGGCCAAAAAGATTGAAACCAAATACGGCAAAAAGCCGCAAGATTCTAACAAAAATAAAAATGCCAAAGCTGTCTAAAGCAGGCAAAGAAGTAAAGAAATAAGACAAAATAGAAAGATATCTATGAAACACAAGAAAATTAAAAAATGAAAGAAAAAAAATCTTATTTCTAAATCTAGAGAATTGGATCTATTAATTTTGACTTTATAATATTCTGCTTAATTTTAGAATTTTATTTAATAAAAAATAATCAAAAATTTAATAAATAATTCAACAGAATATTTTATATAATTTGTTATTTTGACAAATAAAGAAGCCGCTGCCTAAATTTTTATTTGCTCATTTTTGGATCGAATGCATGAATTCGAAGACCTTGAGTCATAGTGACCCAAATTGTTCAAAAGATATTCTCAGGTAATCAATTTCAGTTAACTCTTAAGAAAAAGGTAAAAGAATACCTATTAAAAAGGCCAAATTGAAGTTTGAAAAAGCTACTGGACATTCATTTAACTTCTGATTCGAACCAAATAATGTCCTTAACTAACTATTACCATCAAAATCTTGACATGCAACCAATATAAACCAAGCGATTTCAAAGTTTGAACGAAAATAGAGAAATCTTTTCTTGGCTAATTAGATCTAGAAAATGACAAAGGAAGCTTAAAAAGCATAATCAAACTAGAATCGAGTATTTCGAAAAAGCACCTGAGCAAGTTTCGCACAAAACCTTGATGTTATATTCCCTTACTGGCTACAATTATCAATAAATATAAAAATCTTCAGCTGGCAGATAAAGTTCAACAATTAGTAACGAAAAAGATTAAATCATCTGTTTTTAGGAGATTTCCTTTTTATCTCGAAATCGACGGGAAAATCCTACCCAAAAAACATGTCTGATTTCGAAACTCTTTTTTATACCAAACTGATTTGCCAGTCATGCTCAAAATTCTTTGAGGATCATTTTTTATGCATCTAAGGCGAGATTTACGATCTGCGTTGCAACAGATTTTTATTTTTCACCTTTTTTTTATATTTTTGATTGATCTAATAAATTTTAGCAACAGTAGTAAGAGATGTACTACAGTTTTTGGAATAACGGAAGCTACCCAAACATGTGGCAATTATATTATCCTCTTTAAGGGCTTATAAATTCGAACTATGTGGTTCCAGGACCCACACAAACTCATCTGGAAGGCGCTGGAAACTCAAACAGTGAGAAAGAAAAACCTTCTCAGGGCAAACAACCCCTGATAAGTCTTTCTAAAAACGAGTTGTTAGATGCCGGATACGAGGCTACAAAGAAATTATGGAGTCAGGAGGAAGATGCCCGTCTTGTGGAACTTATTGAACGATAAATGGTTTCTTGGAAGTAAATTTAGAACCATTTGCCGGGAAGAACCGAAAAGATGTGCTACGGAAGGTACAGGAGGCTTGTTGCACAAAACAAGCAGACATGGACCAAGCAGGAAGATGACAAGATCAAATCTCTTGTTTAGGAGCATGGTGATAACTGGAAATTGTTTGTTCAGTTTTTCGAAAGTAAAAAAATAATTATTTTAGACCGCAGTTCAAAGCAGTTAAAAGAGCGTTATTTCAACTATTTGCGGCCAGAAATCACCAGATAGAAGTGGACTCTCTAAGAAGATATGAAAATCATAGAGTTCATCAATAAGCACGGAAAGAAGTGGAAACTTATCGAGAAGTAGTTAGGAAACCGGACAGACAACCAGATCAAGAATCGATATTATGGTAGGCTTAAGATCCTTTATAAAAAGAAATTGATCCAATAAAGAAAAAAGTCTAAGCAAACCTGCAAGGCCTAAAGGAGATGAGTCCTTCTCATTTATTTTCAAATGAGCAGTTTATTCTTTAATTTTTTTGTTTTTTAAATTGAGTAGACTTAGTTTTAAAAGCTCGACAATCGGCTAGTTGTTTAGCTTTACATAAGAGCTCTATCATATCAATTTTAGGAAAACGTGGAAACAACAAAATGAATAAAGAATATTTTTCTCTAATAAAAACTGGATTTAGAAGAATCAGTCAAAAATAATATGATATCTTGAATTTTATAATGAATGATTTATTTTATCAAATTCAAACTAATTCAATTTTATTAAACTTTTTAAAACTTAATAAATAAGCTAAAATTACTTAAAAATGAAAAAGTTCGATGAAATGATGAAAGACAAAGCTCACCTGAGCAAAATAAAAAATGCAAAGAAAACAGTAAATACAAAAGCGACTCGTAATATAGGTGGAAGACTATCCTCCTCAAAGGTCAATTAATAGGCAACCCTTCTCATTAAACTCTTTTAAAATAAAAATTATGACTCCATCCCAGCCTATAAGCTTTTGCGCACGTCTAATCTGCAACAATATACAAAAGGCTTTATCGAAAGAGGCTATGGCATCAATTTAGGCAAGCTGGCGCTACTTTCATAGAACGACAAAACCAAGCTCTATGAGGATTTAAAGGTGCTACCCGGACATACTATAAAGCTAGACAAGATAATAAATGCTGTGGCAAAGTCATCAAATTAAGAATATTTTAATGATTCTGAATTTAGCGTTCATTAGTCCAGATCACACATAAGTAAAAAGCAGTCAACTCACAATTCTAATATGTATGGCAAATAGACTGCTGAGGATCTATAGTATCAAAGACAGCTTGAAAGGGTTATGGATGAGTATACTCCTCCAGCAAGTGAAATCAAAAAGAGGGCGGCCAATACTTCAGAAAAGCGATCTTCTATGATTGTATCATCTCAGTAGACAAAGTACAACAAAAACAAATATGCTTTTCCCATCCACTCGAAAAACACCCATACAGATTTTAAAAAGAAGGTGCCCTATGACGCAGCTACAAAGTCATCAACAATTCGAAGAAGCTCGAAACAGTCTTCCTCATCCAAGGTTATTGTTGAAAAGCAGAATTCTTCTTAAAAAAGTAAATAGACTTTGAGCAGGCTTCTCAAAGGAGTTTCAGAGCAGAGTATAGTTTAATCAAAAAAAGTAATGGAAATAAATATTGATTTGGGGAAGATCAAAAGTTTGTATAGGAGCTTTGAAGGCGCTACAATGAGTTCAACAATAGCCAACCTGGATATTTAAGAGCTAGTCTATGCATTCGCAGGTCTAGTTGCTGATAAGGTTGTCGTGGCTTAGTAGCCGATCGAATAAAACCCTTTAAATCAATAATATCAACTCAATCTTAAGTTTGAGGATCGCAGCAAATATGATGATAGTCTCGAAAATCCAAATTAGCTCAAATAAGATGAGATATGTTCAATATTGAGAGAATCCTACATGCATCCGCTTTATCGAGAGACTAACATAATGTAGGATATTGAGTGCGGAGAGTAGGTGAATTCAGAAGGAGAAAATGAGGAAGATGAAGTGGAAACTTGTGGAAATGATTCGAAGCATCGAATTTAAAATTAATTTCTAGTTGCCAAAGATGATAGAAATATGGTAGAATCGTCTTTTCTTGGAACAAAATCTCATCAGTTCGGCCTTGCATAACCTTTGAAAATCTTTGATGAACCTGAGCCAACAAAAATCGACTACTTCAAGCCTACAATCGACAGTATTTTCAATTTCATAAAAAATGTCGTGTTGGCAGCAAAGATGTAAAGGTAAATTCCGGTTATGGCTGCTTCATACTTAGAAACTTTCATAGAGAAATCGAAAATTTCGCTAACAAGCATTAATTACAAAAGGTACATATTTAGCTAAGCAAATTCAGAATTTTAGTGACATGCTTGCTGTTGGCATCAAAGATATGGGATGACTAATCGTTTTAGAGTCCATCTTTTTCGAAAACTTTTCCAGAATATTCGACTGTCCTGCTTAATGAAATGTAGAAGCAACTAGTGAAGCTTCTGGACTACAAATTAAAGATCGACAAGCCTTAGTACACAGTTTACTATTTCAAGCTTCGGAAATATGCGAAAAAAAACATCAAAAGTTATCAAAATAAAAAACTAACAATCAAGAAGATCAGATAGCTTCAAAATGGCATCAGAAACGAATACCGCAGTGATTATATGGGGAAAAGGAATTCCTTTTGAAGCAACCGAGAGCAGAGAGTCAGCTTTTGTTTTAATGACACTCGAACTAATATTTTTTGAATGGAATTCTTTTTTGAATTTTAATAAAGAATATGCTCTTATAATTTATTTTTACAAATAACATGAAGTACTACTACAATAACTATGTCCCTCAATGGAACTATGCTGAAAATTCAACTCAGTACTCTTCGTCTAATTATCGTGATAATGGGGTCAACAACGATGTTCGAGTTTAGAACTATGGTCGCATTCGAAAGAGAGACAAAAGAAAGAACAGAAAACAATCTTTTTACTCATCCACTTCCAGCATAGCCCAATCAACGTGCTCCCTTTCGGCCGAAGACCAAGGCCACTATTAGTTCTACTAAGGCTAAGTTCTTGGGGATATCTATTATGTAACCAAATTGCTTGGATAAGGAACATTTGGCAGAGTTGTTTAAGGCGAGCACAATGGCAGAAAATACGCTATTAAAGTAATTTTATTTAATATTTTCAGATCATCCGACCAGTCGACCGCTACATTCACTCCGCCAAAATAGAAAAAGAAATCTTGAAACAAATAAATTCTAAAGACAAATAGGACAGCTAGGGCATAGTCAGATATGTGCATTCCTTCTACCATAGAGCTCATTACTGCCTTGCCTTCAGGCCACTCGGTAAATCCCTGTATGATGTGGTCAAACTAAATGGCTACAGAGGGTTTCCAATGAATATGGTGCAGTCTTTTTTCAAGCAGATACTTCAGTCAATCGGCTTTCTCCATAGGATTGGGTACACACATACAGACTTGAAACCTGAAAATATTTTACTCTAAGAGCAATAACTTTTGATGATAGAAGGGTTCACTTCTGAAACTAAGCAGATTTACCTGCCTAAATCTGATAAAATCAGAATCATAGATTTCGGAGGGGCCACTAAGTATAATGAATTCCACAGCTCAATAATCTGCACTCGCCAATATCGTCCTCCTGAAGTCATCCTACAGTGTTGCAAGTGGAATTAGATCGCTGATGTCTGGTCTATCGGATGCATCATTTCAGAACTTGCTACTGGAAACTTGCTTTTTTCAACTCATAACGATCATGAACACTTGCTTATGATCTAAAAAAATTCAGGTAAATATCCAAACTGGATGAGTAAAAAGTCTGAAGAGTTTAAATAGGTATTCTTGAATGGAAGGATTTCTAGATAGAGAACTGAAGGTTATGTTGCAAATTGGAGAAATCTCAATAACCTTCAGACTATTCCTGAGATATTCGCTGACTGCAGTAAACTCGTAGATTTGCTGCAGAAATGTTTAGAAATCGATCCAAACAAGCGGATCAACTGCAAAAAGGCATTGGAGCACGAGTTCTTTGACATTGAGTACAAGTGAGGTTCAATCGAGGTTGAAATCTTTTTTCAATGTTTATAAGTTTTATATTGACTTCAGTCAGACATCTCAGTGAAAGCTTTAAATGAGTCTTCTTAAGCAGCTAAATATGTAAGCTATTCTTTCATTAAAGATTTGAGAATAAATACGGTCGGTGCTCGAATTTAAGGTAAACTTGGTCTGATTTATGAAAGCCAACTATCGATTTTTTTAGTCCAAACTTCATAGCTTTTTTCGGTTTAGTTTTGCTTTCTCATTTCGAGGATTCAGCCCAAGAAAGATCGATGAGAACGATCTTCCACTGCTGTGATAAAACCAGCAGACTTTTCGTTTTGAGCATGTTTAAAAACTAAAAATTCAAAGGAATTTTATGCATATTAGATAGAAGCTTTTGCTTTCTATAAGTTTTGATTTTTCAAAACAATTTTTACTTTTTTGATAATCTATCAGAAAAGCAAATGATTTTTTTTATTTTGAAATTATTTTTCCTTATCTTTATTTTTCGAGATGATATGACTCTGGGAAGTGAAATCGAGACAAGATGTTAATATTGATCGTAGAATACTCTTTGATCAGAAAATTCCTTAACAGTTTTTATATAAACATAATGTGAATTAACTAAAAGAAATTTATGTATTTGATCGTATTAGAATATTTCTAATAATTTTCATAATTTAATTCATCATGAATAGCTATTTAATGAATGCTTTTACAATTAGAAATGATTTAATTGAGATAAAAACTAACAAATCATTCAAGGTTAATCAAAATTATATAAAATAAAGTAAGAATATTTCTGATTAATATCTTTTGAGTAGCGAGCAAATGAACAATAAAGGCTTCAAGTAATTCCAGAGCTTTATGAATAAAAATAAAAACTTTAAAGGAGGACCGAGTATCCCTTTGCTTCTGTTCGGGGCACTAACTTTTCTGGCTTCCAACAGCATCTACTATGGTAAATATTTGATTAAACCTTCTTAGTGGATGTTGGGCATTATGCTGTAAAGTTTAACAAGCTTTGGGGAGGACTATCGCCTATTACTTATAGGGAAGGTTATAACTTCAAGTTCCCAATTATCGAAAAGCCCATCATTTACAATGTCCAGACAAGGGAGGATGAAATTAGGGCCGAAACTGCCAATCGGGACATGCAAGTGGTCAAGCTTTCGGTCAAGGTTCTTTTNTAAAGGGCCGCTCACTTTAACATTATCATCGATAATATCGCCATAACTGAGCTTACCTTCGGAAAATAGTATCTTGAGGCAATTGAAAGAAAGCAGGTTGCCCAGCAAGAAGCTGAAAGAGCCAAATATGAGGTAGAACAGGCCAAATAGTCAAAAAAGTCTACAATTATTAAGGCTTAAGCAGCGGCTAAGTCCATTGAGCTAGTCGGAAAAGCCTCCCTAGACAACCCATGTAACTTTGATTCACTTTATGCTTTTAGCGTATCTGGACATGAGAAGAATCGATTATACCGAAAAGATAGCTCAAACTCTTTCATAGACAAAGAACCATGTTCTACTGGCGAGCAGTATTCTCAACATGGAGTTACCAAAAGAAAGGGTAAATCAAATGAAATGATTAATAGAATGCAAATTTAACTGTTATAAATAAAATGAATGAACGAAAATATCATCATCAAAATTAGTCAGTATTCATTTA
>VOMN01031765.1:0-55787 GCA_014899125.1 Orchestia grillus
TATGTGACCGAGTTTGGAATAAACTATTTTTCTTTTTTTTTCTTTCTAGGCCTAAGTAAGTTTCCAGAGGATTTCTCATTACAAATAAGATTGCTTCCCCATGGGATGTATGCTGAGGTGCGTACAGCAGCTCTGGCTGTGAGTGTCATGAATTTTTGTTACGTAGTAAAGGACTATTGTGTAGTAGCTTACTATTAACGTGCTCGTGTCTGCTAATGAGAAGTGGTATCAATTGGACGGATGCCTGTGTCATAACTCTTCATCATTACTAATCTAAACTTTATTGCTAATTCCCTTCAAAGTGCTAATTGATAATTTAAATTATCAGTGAAATGATACGGAGTACACTGGTCAAACGAATTTTGGTTCTTAGTACAGTATTAACAAATTAAAACCTGGCACGCTTCTTTTATTCGTTGACCATAATTTTTTTTATTTGTGGTTACAGTTAATTACAGTCAATGTCAGGGCTACCTAGAGAACCACATTCCTATAGCAAGCAATCGCCATATTTTTGAGCAGGTTAAGGAGTATAACGTAAGGGCGATACATTCTTAACGTATTTGGCATCGTGTTAAACTATTTATAATGGTATGGTGCCTGTGATACTACCCGTAGTATACATGAAGGTTACAAGTGGTAGCTTTTTATTTTTCCCACGTAGTATGACTCGTACAAAGTGGAATGGTAGAAAAACTGTTTCCGACCTGGAAGTGCCCACGAATCATACCTGTCTGGCTTCGCGCGGGAAACCATTCAGCTCTCTCGTCGAGTGGAAATGTTCCCCGAAAGTAAAAACGTACTTGTGTATATCTTGTGGTTCACTGCCCAGGGACTAATTGTGAAAAAGAAAGAAAACGAACGTTTCAGCCATGAAGGTCAGCTTTAACATCTAGAACAAATTAGAAAAACTGTTATACTATGATGTAATCTTATCAAGAAGTTAATATTAAGCGAATTGTAACTAGAATGCTGACTGTGTGTCGTTTGAAACAAGTTTGGACGATAAAATACGCAAATTCTGAAATTTCAAAATGGGTGCCAGAAGTTAAACAAATTATGTTAAAATCTTGCAAGCTGACAAGAAGGTCGCATTTCTCAGCCCAAATCCGAACAACAGAGTGAGGAGATGTTAAAAAAGGTTAGTGTCAAAACTCCCCGCACGCTCAGCTGCACAGCACCAAGAGCTCGAGTGGTGGAGCCCACGTATTTGAAGCCCTTCGCGCGCGACAGTGTATGCTGCAGTTGAGGATTTGGCAAATGGTTTTTTATTTTATTGTTTGTTTCTTCTCTTGCGTTATAGCTAATGAATCGCTCTTTACTTTTGGCTTAAAATTTCCAGGAAAGGAAGTCTAATTTCCTCCAAAACCAGTCACACGAAATGCGTGTTATAAATAAAAGTTTCTAATTGTAAAGTGCAATGTTGAAGTAAGATGTAGGAACCAAGAAAGATAATTTACCGTGAACTGGTCAAATTAAATGAATGGTTTCGAAATGTGAAGTGCCAGAGCTAAAGATATATGTATTTCCTGTAGGCGATACTCAAGAAGCAAATTTTTGCACATTTTCAATTATACTGTCGACGTACGTTGTAGTAGAAGCTATCATTATATACAAGTTTTATACCTGACAAGAATTTTTACCAATTAATCTAATGATTTGTACTTTCTAATAGTGCCCTGATCTTAAAATGGAGGCAGAAATCCACTGGGATTTTATTGTGACCGATGCATATATTTTATATAGTCCTCGTTTTATGCTTTACTCAACTCCTGTCCATGGTGATGTTTTGTGAACTTCTTGATCGTGATACGAGGGCCAACATCAATTAGAGCTTTCGTTTCGGCAAAAAAAAATCACTAAAAAAAATTCCTGATAAGGTCGGACTGTCATCACAGTTGATTTGCGGATTTTTCGTGCTGAACTTTTAGTCTTCCGGGATTACCGTGTTTTTTGTTATGCTCAGACGTCCTTCACGGTAAACTTTGTAAAGCTGTATTAAACAATTAGCCCATATAAGCACAAAGATCAATTATATGTTTCAATTACTGCAAAAATTATGTCGAATAATTTGTCATTAACTCACGAGTCGGTTATTTTCTTCATTTGCTCTATCATTTGATTCTAGTAAAAAATAAATTTATAATAAGGAAGTGAACTTGATTTTACTGGATTTTGCCTTCTTTTGAGGAGCCAATTGTAAAAAATATAAGCTTCATTGAGAGTGACAAATTTCATCTTTTATTTTTTACCAGTTTTATAGCAGATAAAGTTATATTTTCTCAGTAAATGACATCGGAAATGTTGGAGCCCTGACTCGGGCTTGACATTTTTTTTTAATGTTTACTTGAAGTTAGGATACTACGCAGAGTGATATATTTATTATACCACTGTCATTTTGGTATTAATAGTTAGAATATATTTCAGGATCAAAAATTATTTTTAAAAGTTTTACAAGAATGAAACATGGTTAAAAATGTTTTTTTAATTGTATAACCTGTTTCTTTCACTTTTGCCTTTTCTCTTGGTAGAGTTGAATAATGATACTTATGTTAGGCTAGGTAAGATTAGGTTGATTTGTTTAGTTAATTTAACACATGTTTACATTTGACTTGCAAAAATTGGTTAGCACAACTTATGCAAAGATTAAATTTGAACTTAAACTTGATACATGGGTCAACATCTGTAAGGTCTTTATTATGACCTATGAAGTTCCTCTAAAAATTGTGTATCATACAAACTGTCAAGATCATCTTGCTCTAATGCCTGTAAACCAGCCTTGTCAAAAAAAATTCAGAATATTATTTGTGTTGTGTACAATTTTCAACAAATAGATGCCATAGATATCATTGGGTATGTTACAAAATTTAAAATGAGACCTAATATCTGTAGAATGGTATGTCCTGATGCCGTATTAGTATGTGAATGTTTTGAAAATCTTTTCTCATACTTTTATCTATACATTGAACCTTTCAAAAATAAATTCCTGCTACTCATAAAAATCATTGATTAATTTTTAAATTTGCGCTGTCATCACAGAAATATATTGGATGTCACTTTTCCAGTGTATTTGTATCTGTTTATTATAAATATAGACACGGAATCCCATGCAAATTGATATATTTTAAAATAATGTTCTTATAGGAAGTTTGAAGTATTGTGATTGCAGTCCTATATTCATATGTAAAAATCTTTTCTAACCTAATCTTGCATAATGTAAGCTAATCTCAATTAACCTAATTAAATTATATTCATTACTGTTTTAGAATGATTAAGAAACTAAAGTGGTTTATGATAGTTGTCCTAAGTAACAATTGACCAAATCCTTTCCTACAATGGTAAAATGAGGGCTGTGCAATAAATATTGTGCCCTATGCTGTCCTAAAGTAAATACTAACAGGATTTTTTTTAAATTTTCTGATCATCATATAAAATCAAATTCCATCCTTTCTGTTTTAAATCTAAAACTCATGTTGACATTTTTATAATATGCTATGCATGTTTAAAATATTTGATACTCTTCAAACTCATTGAGCTGGCTTAGTAGTTGCATCAGTCGAAGTAAGAAAAAAATGTGTTTGAATCTACACCTCCTGAGTTAGTTGTAGAAGAAAAAGGTTTGCATTTGGGTGAGAGCTAATACATTATTCTATTATAGCATACCTACCAATCATGTAAAAAATTTTTTTGTGATATACAGAATTGCATAATTATTTTTCTTGTCTCCCCTCAGGGGGCATAGGATAGGCCATAGGCAATAGAGGTAGGTTAGTTAGGTTTGCCTATCTTATGCTATGAAACTAGTGCCCCCAGGGGCCCAAGCTTTAGATAGGCCTTCGGGACTTCTGCCTATCGTGCCCACTTTGCTTCTTTCCGTTTTCATTCCTTTTTTGCTATTTCTCATTTGTCTTTTCTTGCTCTTCCTTCTTAACTTGCTGTTTCTATGCGCAGGGGATCTTGTGTGGGAACACACCCTGTGCGTAGAATCCCCGTTCTCCTAAGTCCATACTAAATGGTCCCTACTCTTTCGGTGCGAGATAGACTGAGTTTCTGAAGCGCTGCTTTCACCACCACTACAACTACAACCACAACCTTTTCTTGTCTAAATGTACTTCATAAAACATCCCAATTATTGTACAGCCTTGATTTTAATCTTTTGGATATATTTTTTACAAATAGAGTACAGATAGAAATTTATAATCTAACATTCATAAAAAAAAAAACATGCCCATAAGATATGAAAATTTGTGCCTAAACTATTTTCAATTTATACAAGGGTTGTGGTTATGTGATTTTCTATGTCCTTTTCAAGTGTGAAGCAAAACTAGACCTTCTCTTCAATATATCTGTTCTTTTTGTTTTACTTAAAATCTTCTTTGTTTCAGGTTTGTAATTTACCTTAACAGTTAATGCCTCTACAGACTTGATAGTATTGAGGTTTTGCATCCAAGTTGTAGAATTTGCCCTGAAAAGCACGTCCATTGGGTTGTATGGAGGTTGTGTCACAATGTACAACTCTGCCAGCAATGGAGGCTATCAAATGGTCGGTGGACAAATTAAGGACGGTCACAACAGATGCTTCGGAGGCAGGTTTGTGACAAGTTTCCTGGCGAGGTTTCTTTCTACCCGTGTTCCCCTTTGATCAGATTTGTCCTTGTCGACATGCGATGAGATGATAAAATTGGAGTATAATTGTAATGTAATACTGTGTCAATGAAATTACTAATGAAAGTGAAAGATTAGTCTTTCATTTAGTTGTTTAATTACATGTAATAGTATTTGTGTGAACATTTTCAAAATTACATATATAAAAATGCAAATTAAACAAATTTGCAATTCATATTAACTTGACACTTCTTCATGTGCTGGAATATATTGCTTGTAAATTGATAATTTTTTGTAATAAAATTGAGTATGAAATGGTTTGATATATTAAGTTTCTAGTGTCTCTTGATGTATAACAAGCAATATTGATTTTGTTCAGCACAATAAATTTTAAATTTGTTAGCACAATTGTAGGTATGATAATTTTACAGAAGAATTCTTAATGGTATGTTAAATTAACATGAAATTTTCTGCATGATTGCTTAAAATAAATTTCATTTAAGGTTGATGTAATTGAGATTTAAAATAAGCGTAAGATAAAATTAATCATTTATTGCTCAGTTTTGCAAAGTGAAATAGCTTTTTGTGTTAATAACATGAGGTGTGTTCAACAATGTGCTGAACGTCAATTCACAATTCCAGGTTCTGGTGTGTGCGAGACATCTGCGGCATCATCTGCGCTGTGATGACGTGGCTGCTGGTTGCGTATGCCGATATTGTTGTAATTCTGGTCATCTGCGGGAGTGGGGGAGGCTTTGGTGGCAGCAATAATGCCAACCTGCACCACACGCCACCCTCATCATTGTCTGCATACTCTGTCATCAATTTTATCATCTTCAACACCCTGGCATTTCTGGCTTTGGCTTCTCACACGAGGGCCATGTTGTCCGATCCTGTGAGATATTTTTCCTGCTATAAGTATAAATGCAGAGGTATTGGCTTTGTTAAATGATATTCACTGTGTTAACTGCAGCTGATTTTGTGAGCTATCATTGTGTGAGCTACTGTTAGTTTTGTGAGATATGTACTGTTAGTTTTGTGTTACTGTCAGTTTTGTGAGATATGTACTGTTGATTTTGTGAGCTACTGTTAGTTTTGCAAGATATGTACTGTTAGTTTTGTGAGATATGTACTGTTAGTTTTGTGTTATTGTCAGTTTTGTGAGATAGGTATTGTTGGTTTTGTGAGCTACTGTCGGTATGTTGGTATTTTGAGCTACTAAATAAGGACGCAACACATGTTGATTGTCTACTGCCCTTCAACCAACCAGGTTTCCTCAGGTTCTTTCCCTTATTGGGCACTAATTTTATTAGTTCAAGCTCCTTGTGAACTAACAAAATAAAGAAATCAAGCTGCAGAGCTGGCCTTTCAGTGTGCACAATAGAACATAACTTAATGAGCTTTCTATTTTGAATCGTGTTAAAGATGATGCTGTGCGACGTCATTATGGATTTAATTTTGCAAACAATACTCTATTGTGCATGTCACAGTGACTGCACATTATAAATTTTTACATATGCCACAGAACAATCCTGTTTAGTAGCCAATGCATTCCTCAGTGCTATGGCTGAAGGAGAGAAATTATCCCAATACATAGTCGTGTTACAGAATACTGTTGAAAACACACATTGCATGTGCACAAATCTCCTCAAACTAACTGGCAAATTCCGTGGTCCAGGGCGCTGTTCCGAAGGGGAACGCCACTCGCGAGAACATAGAGCTGCTGGGCCTCCAAGAGGGTCAGGTGATCTTCAAGTGCCCCAAGTGCATCAGCATCAAGCCTGTGAGGGCCCACCACTGCTCTGTGTGCCAGCGCTGCATCAGGAAGATGGACCACCACTGCCCCTGGGTCAACAACTGCGTCGGGGAAAACAATCAGAAATTCTTCGTACTTTTCACTGTGGGTCCCATTATTGGTTCTCATCAATATTGTTATTATTTCATTGTTCAGTTGTGGTTATTGTTTCTATTGGTTGTTATTTTTAGGGCTTGTTTTGGGTTGGTTTCTTACGGGATGAGGGCTGGAGATAGAGGAAGAATGAGCATGTTTAGGGTGAAATTTTTTAAATGAATTAATAGAATTAAGCACTTAATTGGGATCTAAAGTGCAGAGGTGAGAAATTAATGCATGGTAATATCACCCGACGGGGGTAAATTTTCTGGGTTTTAGTAGTATGGAAGTATAGGAGATTGAAATGACGGCATTTAGCTAATTACTAGCTGACTGTCAGGGTGTTTGGAATCACTAGAGCCTGTCGCTTGTAGGTCAACGGAAGGAAAGGATAGTACCTGCCAGTACTAATAATACTCGTCACAAAATATAACTTGTGTCTTTTTTGGGATTTTGGATAGTAAAAACTTTGTTCAATTAACTTGGGGAACCCGAAGGGGACTCGAGAGACATGAGACAGGAAAGGACGAAGATTATTTCTTGAAGATAAATATTCATAATCAGGGAACTTAACAGCACGCGCCGGTCTATCTTCAGCAGAATGTGAAAGACGAACGAGTTCTCTTTATTTATTATAAACTGAACGTGGGGACAGATTGCAACAATTTAGATCAGATGGCAGAGGGTAAATTAACAAATGAGTTTGCGGTGCCGGCGGAGAGTTAATTTACGCGAGCGATTTACGGCGTCGGCGGAGAGGCCAGCCAGGCCCTCCGCCTCGAGAACCTATCTCTTCTGGGTCTGTTCTAATTCTGATCGACTCGGACGCTTTCTCGAGTGGGAGAGACGCATCTTACTATTGCGTGCCAATAATTTTCAGGTATTAACTATTTCATAATATTTAATAGTCCGTACTGAATGTGCTGTCAAAATGAGACAGATTCGGCTACCATAGAATACACACTAGCTGAGTGATTTCAGCTCAGACATCGTCCACCCAATTGTTCATAGAATTCTCTTTGCCTGAGATGGACGCTTGGTTCAGGGATATGATAATATAATTACTTTGAGAAAAGGATCCAAGTAGTCTAGAGGTAGGATGAGGTATCTAGGGGTAGAATGAGGTCTCTAGAGGTAGGATGAGGTATCTAGAGATAGGAAGAGGTATTCGAACTTTACTGAAGAATCCAATTACACTTCTGACATCTGCCAGTGCTCATTGTACCTGTCAGAAAACTACTGTCTGCAATAACCTATGCGTAGAAATTCATTTAAGAACGCTGAAATAAATGCTCAACTTTAGAGTAGCTAGAAAACGGTAGAGAAAGGCTTCGACGTGGAATTAAATCGACAGACTGCCAAAATTGACAGGGTGGCCGCTCACTGGAGAGTTTACGCTATTGATTTCAAGAGCACGTTATGATCAATTCTATTCACTACTCTGCACAATGTGTAGAATACTTCAAAGTAACTTGATCTGAATACCGATTTTGTGAGGAGAGATGGCAAATGAAAGACTACATTCTTGCAATTATACCAGCTGTTGTGAGAGTGAACAGCTAAATTGAATTATGTGAATTTGGTTCGTGGTACACGTACCTGTATCTCTAGAGCTTGCTAAGGAGAACTCGAGAAATTCTGTGAGCCAACCAAAAGTGCTGTCGCACAGCCTCCCAACAGCGTGGTCTGATAACATACCCTTTGGGCCCTTCATTTTTTTTATGAGAGGGAACTCGATACAATGCAGTCGAGATAGCCCTTTTGGCGATGCACAGGAGATTGTCCTGCAGTGTATCTGAGGGACTTGACGACCCTCGGGGTATAGTAGGATTCCTGAGCTGGTCTCAACTTTGAACTCCATAAAAAACTCATTTTAAAAATGTAAAAATTTATTTAAAAATGAGAAAGAACTAGAAACTAAAAAAGTACAGACTGAAACCGAAAATGAACCTAAACTTTAAACTAAAACTTGTTCGTTGCCCTTATTGTGAAGGCAGGTAAGCAAGATATTATAATGAAAACTTTGAAGACTTCTAAGAAGAATTTATGCCTCTTAAATGTAAAATATCTCTACTGAGCTTCACTGCTGAGATCTGAGGTGGCTGTGGTGGTAAAATTTAGGAAATAATCGTGCAGTCGAGGTAAACGAACGAGAGTCTACATATGATTTACAACCGTAGACTGTAAAGCATACTGCAAGACATTTTTTATTTAGCGAGAACGCTAGATGATAAGGAAACTTAAAATGTAGTATAGATTTGTAAAGATTTATGTGGCTATTTCGAGATAAATCCCATTATTCTCTGGAGTACGCTATCAGGTGTCAAGCTTGTGTTGCGGTAGCCAGGATAACGAGCTCAACTATATTCTGTATCCCTGTCTTAGGTATGGGATAGCGTCGCTGAAGCGATCACTTAAATCCACTTTTAAATATTTACAGCTTACTATGATTAGAATAATAAGTGTATAATTGTATTACTGTGCTTTAATATACAATACTGAAGGCTCCATGGCGCACTGGTTGACGTGATAGCCTCGCAGCTGGGATGTTAGGGTTCGACTCCCGGCTCAGGCACTGATTTTCACGTAACCACGGGGTGCTTCTCTTGGAAAGGGGAGCTTAAGCCTCACATTTCTCACGCGTTAGAAGTTATAAGGCATTCAAAATCCAACGGTAAAACGTGTTGGAATCAATAAAGGTCCTTTTTTTACGTTGGAACATAATTCCCCAGCGTTTTCGAACAGAGCACTGTACAGTTTGAGCATGGGGTACATAACTGGCATGTTTGCAGCTGTACATAGCGCTGCTATCGCTGCACGGACTCCTGCTGGGTGGGTACCACTTCGTGACGTGCGTAGGCAGCGAGTGGCGCCAGTGTTCGAGCGTGTCCCCTCCTGCCACCGTCGTGCTGCTCCTCTTCCTCATCTTCGAGAGCCTTCTCTTCGCCATCTTCACTGCCGTCATGTTCTTCTCGCAACTCTCCGCGATATGGAATGACGAGACGGTCGGTATTCCTCAGTGGCTTTAGGTTGGGAAGTCTTGCAAAATGACCACGCTGTGTTTTGAAAATGACTTTCGTTTACTTATTTTAGATTGTAAAGTGTTACGACAGAACTACGTCATTCTTTAATGACTGTAGATTGTAAAGTGTTATGACGGGATCACGCAACCCTAAAAAAAATACTCCTGTTTTCTTGTTGTAGATTGTTCGTGTATGAAGTGTAAAAATTGACCAACTGGCGCTACTGTGCAGGGCATCGAACAACTGAAGAAGGAGCAAGGGACGTGGGAGCGCAAGTCGAGGTGGCGCAGCGTACAAGCCGTGTTCGGGCGCTTCTCTGTGTCGTGGCTGAACCCCTTCACTTTGCCTCCCTTATCTGCCCGCCACCAGCCCTACTCCTACTCTGTGTAGCATCGTCAGCCGTCCTGGAACCCGCTGCAGGAGGGGCCACATGACCCCTTGATCGCGTTCTGATCTTAATCGTTGGAGTTAAGTTCGAATTTTGTCAAACCTTGTCGATTATGTCGTTTGCGTCACGCAGCATAGTGCGAGATGTGCGATGTGTTGGTAACTTGGCTGGTGTTACAAGAGAGTACCGATAGTCCTCTAGCTCAAGCGTTGTTCATAACATTGTAGCATAGGGAAAAGTTTGAGCCGAGACCGAGGTGTTCCTGTAGTACTCAAGGGGTTGAACAGCGCTCTTGTACCATGCGCGTCACAAAAGCGTGGATCTCGCTTTAGAATATCAATGCTCCGCCTTGTATTAAGCCGCTCTGATAAAAGGAACTAACGTATCATGATTACAGCACACCGGATGGAGTCAGCGAATTGGAATCACTTAATATTAGGCGGGAATCAATGATATTCTAAAGCGAGCTATACTTTTTATTGAAGGACGGTGCGCAATGTCACTGGTGTAGTGGCCACGACAGATTTCTTCTGCCCCCTCAGTCGTGCACTGAGTCCTCTTGCCCAATTGGCTGCATCTTAGTTTGGGGGTCCCACAGGCTTCATTGAACTCTCTCAGGCAAGAGTATTCTCCTCATTCACTCACTTTGGAATTGCAAATTTGTTCAGGTAGTATGAGTGAGGTATGGGATAAATACAGAACGTTTTCACCGTAAGTATAGTGAGTAATTGTCGAAGGTGTGGGTAATGACCTTTTTCTAAGAAATTATTCCCGCAAGCGTTACATCGGGCAAAATTTACGAGCAGGGATTTCTTAACAGCTCATGAATGAACATTTAAAATTACAGCAACTCGTCCATGACTTCTAGGGCATCTTACATAAGGCTGCATTTTTGTCCTAATTATATGTACTCTGTCAGCATATGAGGTGCATTGTCTCCATAGTCCCGTCAGTTCAGAACGGGCGTCTGTGCCTGTATTGCCAGCCTCCCGTGAATAATTATCGGTCTTAGGAGATGTGAAAACGTCAGTATTGAATTACTGTTGTGAACCATGCTGTATTACGGAATTGGTTTCTTATTTATAAAAATAAGGAACGTCCAGGATCCATATTGTAGGGTAAATGTTTAGAAACATCCACTGGGTTTTATATTTAAATTAGTGTGGGGTACCTGCGTCTTGCCGTATGCAAGATCTTCACGCCGGGCCTATCTCTGGTGCGTATCCTAACCCATGCTTTGCTATACGGTTGTGAGCTCCAAGACGAGAAGTATTCTCTATTTCCACCTATTGATTAAGGATTGTGAAACGAGATCAGCGATAATTTCTTTGTGTCGTTCTTTATTTGTAGAATTGTATTTCGTTTAGTTCTTTTCGGAGTAACTTTTAATAATGAGGCGATGGCTTCAAATGGGAATTTTTACAGTACGAAAAAGTATTGTGGATACCATGGGATTCTGCTTAGTCTAGGAAAATCTGGGATTTGTGCAATAACGATCCCTAAAATCTAAATTAATTGATGTTGAGATGCGTGATGGCACCAATTTCCAAAAAGCCATACAGGACTTCGTGCTCAGGTTTTGTTTAACGATCGCAACACAATTGCTCGAAGGACGGCCATTGTATGACTTCAGTACCGTTGCGTTGGCTTCATGACCTCTGTGATTGTACGGAGCAATTTGTAATTGAATTATTCGTGGTTTGGAGGAGGAGTGGTCGACTGTAATTCATTTCTGCTGCACCAGTTCTATTTCACAGCACATCTTTGTCACTTTTTGGATAAAAAAAATTGCTAACTGCAGTATAGGTTTTTTGCTCGTTACATCTCACTCTACCAACTCTGCACTCATCAGTTGGACTTTTACCGTTCCGTTCACTTAATTCACTAGAAAGTTTAGCGTACAGACACCGCTAAAGTTCTACCAATCAAGGGAAAGCGTCACTAATCACTAAGCAGTAGGTAATATTTATTTTAACCTAATTGTACATTTGCATTTCTTTCACGCTGTTGATGTTAGTGGACTAATACTCGCATATTTTCTTGTACAGGTCAATACAAGTTCTTAATCAGTAAACAATCATGTACTGTACTTTGACACTAGCCACTTACGTCGGGGTGGGAATTGAGATTAGTATATCTGAACGAGCAGACGTTCTGTTTGCTACACACCCTGGATACCTTGGAGATGTTTGGGCCTCCACGCCTGGGGCACACTGGGGTGCCGCCGCTTTGTGTGCATGGTGTGCCTTCGCATATCCGCGAGCTGTTGAATGAGACCGTTTCCCTCTGCCGTTTGATGATAGTGAGGCAATGGAGGGCTATAATGGATAGTTTGTAGAACGTTATCCAGCTTCGTCTTGAAGACGTCCAGGGAACCATCGAACTCTGTCAGATTTTTAGGCAGAGTGTGGAAGAGTCTGGGTTCCATCACAGCGAAGGATTGTTGAACGCTGCCAGCCGCCCTCGCATTGAACGTCGGCACAACACATCTTGCCGAAACGAATGTGCTGCTTTTTGCGCAGCCTTATGGTCTCGTTTTTAAGTCTGGGACTAATCTGGGAATCGTTTTCCACGTGTAGATTATAAGGTCCCTTCTTCGCTAGAGGGAATACAGTTGGAGAAATTTCAAGGGGTTTCCAGCAGTCCCGCCTTTGAATCTCACGAATCTTCGCCGTGAGACTTCGTTGTTCACTTTCCAGCTTCACGATGCCCTTCCAGCACACGTACACACTAACATGCTTTTTACTTCCAGACAGTTAGCGATGACTGGGAGTAGTTCCTCGTTATTGACGATGCTGTAGAGAAACTCAAATCGGGCCCTCTGACGTGGAGTATCGGTGGGGTACGTTATCAAAAGGGACTGTGGCTCACTTCTTCAAGAAACTTCTAGCATGAATAGTTGTCGATTTACACTTGTGTTCGAGTGTGGCTTTGTACTTGTGCGAAAAGTCTGTTATTGAAGATTTCTCTGTCAGTTTCCTAGTTTGAAGGTTTCCTTCTTACCGTTTTTGATGGAAGATTTCCATCTCACAGTCTTTGATTTCTGTTTACCAATCATACATCAATATTGATAGCTCATACAACTACACTCAGCGGCGACCGCATAATTCGTTGCGCTGGGATCTCGCTGATGTGACCTTCAGACACCATTTTACCTGTGTTGCCGGAGGATCTTTAATTATCCGCAGTTTTGGCCGCCTAAGCGCAGATGTCTCCGCCAGACAGTTGACTATCCACAAGACGGAGGTGAAGTTAGATAGGAACGTGCTGCACACCGCGCTCTGCTTCTGTATGGAGGCTCCTAGTGCGCTGAATGGCTGTCGCTGGTTTTCCACGTGACCATCTTTATGACATTTTTGAACATCTTTTAGAAATACGTTACTTTAAGATAGAAATTTTTGATTATTGTTGTTTTGATTGAATGAGTGATATGTTTAATTCATGTTCAGTGACAACTGTTTAGCAGTGTTGTGGTGTGAAATGCTAAAGAAATGGCGTTGTGCGTCCGAAGTGCTCTGAATAAGGGTCGAAAACATACACTGAGCACATCTAGTGTGTGAACTTCTTCTGACGCTGTGAAGCTCTGTGGTACGGATGGAAACCTTGCGTCGTATTCTTCAGATGAAGATGTTTCCTGCATCTCGAGCAAGAGACGTGTGTAAGTGGTGACATTTGGAGCCACATCGCTAACGGTAAATCTGGGACGTAAAGCCGAGTCTCTGCGTCGAATTATTTGGAGATTTGACTCAAATATTGCATGCATGTTTTTCTCAAAGTATTAGAAAGTCAGTCAGGGCTAAAATTTCCATCTCCTGTGATTTTTGTCCCTGCGAAAAATAGTTCGTCGCAGGACATATGTACCTATATATATAGCCAGAAATTGGAATGCGTTCCCGAATGACACGTCAGGGTCTTGTTAGGTATCATGAAGGGTTGTTAATACAACTCTATTGTTTATTCTGATATCTTCTTGCGTTTCCAATTTTCTAGTGCTTTCTGAGATCATGTTATGAAAAATCTGAGGTGTGTTGAGGTTGTCTAGAACTATTTTTTCAACAGTTGGCTTTTTTATACTAGTTAAGGTGTAACACCTGCTGTAACGTAGCTAAATTCTTGGTATTTATTCGCTTGTGTACATGAATCTGAGAGAGTGATTTGGCCAGGGTTTTTGACGTGACGATGGTCAGGTAGCGAGAGTGTGTGTGGGTGTACTGTGTCTGTGGGGTGCGAGTGGTAGAACCGTCGGAAACTTATGAGGTCATTGCAGTTGTGTACATGAGCCCAATCATTGAATTTTAGTGATAGACTTTGCAGCTGATATGGGGAACGAAAACAGCGAAAGTATGATGAAGTGAATTCTAAAATATTAAGGTAGATGCTTTTAACTAACTGAAGGAATTTATGAGCAGCGTCTGTAGGTGAAATTAATGATGCAAGAAGTGTGAGGAGAGAGCTGTAAAGCGCGAGTCATGTGCTAGGAATGCGTGCGAGTCAGTGCTAGGAGTGCCGCGTCACGAGTCTGTTGAGGTTGAAAGACTATTCGAGGGACCAAATGAACGGAGAATACGGGTGGGCACAGTGTCGTTGAAGCAGCTTCGATGGGGCCGATTCATTCTTATTGAGAGTAAAAGTGCGTTGGAAGAGAGGCGCCCCCTCTCTAAGAAGGGGGTTTTATCTCCTAGGAAAAGAACCAGCAGAGATGAACTAGTTGAGCTGCCAGGTACTGATGTGCTGAGCATTTTTCTTTTTAAAGTACGCTTCATGAAGAGCGATGTCATCTCGGGCTGTGTAAATAATCAGTCCTGTCGGCGGTCCTCGTTATGTGTGCAGAATATTATCGAATATCTTATGCATTAAACGTTGACATGAGTTATGTAGTCTTTCGTGGATTTACGTGAATATCTTTTGATTCTCCCTCTATATCTACAGTATACCTGATATTATTGTTGTTTCATCTACAGTATTTAGTTGGCCGACGTGAGTATACTTTTCATATTATAAATTCTTAGAAGTTGTTGGTGCCTATTTTTTGTGTTTGTATTTGTGTCTCAGTATGCACTGTATTTAGTCGAGACAGTCTTTTCAGGAGAAGAATAAACAAAAAATTGCTGAATTAAAGAGCTTTCGCACAGCGGAATCAAATGTTTGAGCATGTCAAACAGTTTTATTTTTGTCCGTCACTCGAATTCCGAGAGTTACACTGGATACTGAAACGTATCAACAGTAAAGTTCGTGCATTGTCGGTGTAGATTTGCGGTGTTAGACCGAGCAAAATTGTTGCTTGTAGAGGACTTTACTCGAGCAAATACTGAACTGTGCCCGTGTTCGCATCATCAGCAGTGCGCCGCTCGTTTTGGTGCAGGAGTTCACGCGTGCATTCTTCTAAAATTGTGAATTGGATCGTCTCCGTGGTGGTGTGACGGTGCACTCAAATTAGAAGACGCACGGCGCGGTTGTCTCAGACATGAAGCGCTCGAAAATATGCATTTCCATTTCTAAGTTCTCTTTTAAAGTTCAACCGTTGGTCAAATGGTTACGAGACTTCGTATTGGAGGTGTTTATAGATGTCTTTTTCATTGGTTTATCGCTTTTGGTCGATGCTTATGTTCGGGGGGACGACCCTACTTTACAAGCGTGTTCTGTTTCCTCCTTTGTAGTTGCGGCATGACGGTCGTTGTGCCCTACATCATCTAGTCCATTTTTGTTATAGACGCAGACCTCTATTTAAAATTTTCGTTGCAAAGCGATGTTTGAAAGTACTTAATAGGATAGGATTCTTTAAATAATTTGTGTTCCATGCATTCTCATTCAAGCCTAATTATCATTTACTTGAATAATTTTTGCACAGAGAATTCGTTTTCAATTAAAAGTGTGCTTGTACTTTTAGAAAATTAGGTTTTCAGTGCGATTAATAGGTATATTGTTTGAATATGTCTTTGAATTCTTTACGCACTTTGAGGATTCTTCCTAGGAAAGGATATTCTTCCTCTGCTTTTTTTTTGCAATTTACCGGTTGCTGCGGAACCTGCACTTACGGACATCACTCCACTGACCAAAAACTCGCCATACGATTAAAAATTGATGCGACAGCCTGGTTCTGCTTACGAATTGAACCAATTCTTTCTTATTTTCAAGTCGAAATTAGTTCGTCTGTGGAAATGAATTTTCTGAAAAAGTTTTGTTTGCACGGCAAAATTTTTCCTCAAGTGGAGGGGTGTAGAGGTCCAAGTGCGCCCTGACGTGAAGGCGCCGCTCTGGGCGCGGTCTGCCCCTGCATGCCACTCAAGAGGCGCGAGTTTTGTGGACGTGACGTTGTGTCTGATGTTATCAGACGGCCCCTCTGAGATTGAGCTCGCTTCCAAGTACAGGTTGAATCTCCGAAATCCGGAATTTCGCCATTCGTCAACCCCTGTAATCCGGCATTATTTTTGGACTAGATGCTCGACCCACATGACGGGTGCTGACAGCGTCAATATGGTGAGAAGTACACGATGCGCAGCTGCTGACGTGACGGGTGAAGACAAAATGTGAAGGAAAATGATACGGTACGTCTCAGATTTCGAAATGGCCGCGTTTGGGAGATTTATTCTGTTCTTTAGGTGACTGCTGTTGTGAACTATGTAAAAATTGTGTGTATTGCGTTACTGACGCCAAATGACATTTTTTGAAGGATTCTCACAAGTTCAAGAAATATTGCTGCTTTTCTTTTTTGTTGTCACTAGAGTTTATTTGTGCTGCAGCCATTTTCAGTGAACAACAAACATGTTTATATTCATGTTCTTTCTGTATATGTTCAGTAACAAGTTGATTTTCACGGCGCGAAGGCGTTAGTGAACTGGGTCGTGTTTTATTGGCTCCTGCCCGTCCACGGTGTTCTTAGGAATGAACAAACTTTATGTTGCGCTGCCAGAGCCAGGCAATGGCGATGTGAACGGTAGACAGGACCTCTAAACTGTGACACGGTGCGACGTAGTCCAAGCCGCTGAAGCTCTAGCAAGTCCATACTAGTACTACTAATACAATCAAGAACTATTTTTTTTAACGATAAGTGCAGGATTTTATGGACTCGAGAAGCTTGGTATTTGCCACGTGCGACGTTGGAATGAAGATCATTTCGACCTTCGACAGACAAGCAGAAGAGACGGAAACGTGCGTGCGTGTATGCGGGCTACATAATGAATATTTGAGTTTTTCAATTATTTTCGCCCTAATCACTCATCGCATTCGATAATGAGATCATCGCACGAGGCGTCAAATTTCCCGCGAGTTTGTGTGGAGAAATATGGGTGCTAAGCATGGTACTAATTAAGAGTGACCAATATTGTACGTAGATCTCGCAAGCTCCACTCGACTTCTAGTGAACAAAGGGTGATTTGGGCCGTAGCTGAGCTTGCTTAGTAGTTCGTGTGTGTGTGCGCATGGAGGGTAGTTTATACTATGTTGACTATGTGTAAGGACGACAATGGAAACTGTACCAAATAGTTTGTATTAGATGTCATAGTTTGATAACGGCATATATTAGTCTAAAGATAATATAACAATAGCGATGTTTTTATTGCATGTCCGCACCAATATTCATCTCGGTGTTTTTCAACAGCCGTCTAAGGATGCCCCCACCACACGCCGTGTACCCCCAGGAAAGATGATTATTTTTTAGCGCTTCAGGGAGACTAGATGCTGCTAGCAATGGGTGAAGTTCCTGGTCTTTGTTTTCGGGAGGTTTGTGTGCGTTGAGAATTTGGAGTGCCCATGGCTGGCGGACACCAACACGGCGAGCTCTGCCTCCTCGGGGATAGTGCGTTTTATTCACTACCAAACTGTGGTCTAATCAGTGGCGCAGTTGCATGCCTGTGTGGTGTTAATATATTAACCGTTGTTCACAAATACCAAGATTCATCAACTCATAACGGACCAAATCTTTGACGCTGGTTGCATAAATCCACCAAGTGTTTACGCATTAGGCTTTTGTTATCTATTTTTGTATTTTATTTTTGTCGTTGGCTGTTTGTTTCGAATTTTTTTTCATGCGACCTTGTTCGTGTATTGAATTTTTAAGCTTTTCAAGATGCTCCAGGTTAGTGTTGACTTGTTCTGTACGGACAAGGCTGGGAACGAATATGAAATCATGTAAGGTATTGTATATGTCTGGACAGCATAGGGACTAGCAGTGCCTCTTCTATAGTTATTTTTTCCAAGGTTCTCTACCCTAATTTTAACACACGCTAATTTTGAGATTTCTGTAGATTGCTTGTTTTATGTTTGCGCATTTAAAATTGTTTTTTATATGAATTCACGACAAATAATTACGAGAGGATCAAATGATGTAACTTCCCTAAAATAGTTATTTACGAAGTCATTTAATGTATTTGAATTTTTTGGCAACTATCCTCAAATAAGTGCACTGAGTTTAGACAAAGTGCAAGATATAAGGCTAAGGTTTAAAGAAATATAAAATGTATTAAGTGCTTAGGTGCATTTTTTGCATTCCCGTGATATTGAAAATAATCAGCTCTGCATTTCTCAAGCCTATTTTTAGTAAATCAATGCCGATGAAAATGTTAACAATTTGACGACATTCACTCTTCAGCTCTCGAATACATACCGTTTTAGCTTGTAATTGTTCGGGTTGACTAGACGAGTTCGCGGTATGGGGCATTTTGATGACAACATCCTTTGTTCCTTTGTACTTACGTGCTTTTGTTTAGGACTGAACAAGGCCTATATTTCTTTTGCTTCGACAGAGGGCCTTGACGCTGTGAGATTCGGGAACTTGGTACGGAGCAATGTAGAGTAGGCGCCTGGTGCTCAAGCGATCTTGGCACGTGAACTAACTTTGCTAGATTAGAAATACGAAGGATGAATGGCTATTTATGAATAGTTTTTTTAATCTTTTAGTCTCCTGCTACAGATGTGTTCATTTTTTTCAATGTGGGCATCTATCTAGGGGCTTACGTACGCACTTGAATTTTTGCATTCTTTTTATTGAAATTTTCATCACACTTGCCCCAAAAAGCGTATGTTATATTAAGTGCTACATTTTAATCAATCTTCGTTACTCAGCTGACTATATTTGCCCTTTGTGGCAGTATTTTCTTTTTGTTCGTAGTAGAAATCAGTTTTAACGAATGTTGTGTACCACTTCCAGCTGTCATTATTTATTGATTGCTTCGGTGATCGCGATTGCCCAACATTATTCGTAAGTCAACTCCTACGAAATATCGTACAATTTTCTGTATGACAACGTATAATTCTCACATAATATACTGTTCTGTAATTATTTACTCTACTCCAGCGAACGTTGGCTCTCTGAAGGGCACGATTCTCAGGACAGTTGTGCTGGTGCCTGCTGCCGGCACTCCAATTTCCTCGGAGACCTTCGCCGCTCATCACCGAGATGGCAGCGCTTGCTGCGGAGTTCAGTTTCGACGTTGGTTTTCCCGCTGTGGTGGAGGTGGCTGGAGGGTCTCGCTATCTGCTTGCATACTTATCTTTTCTTGTCAGACTTCGTGCGTGTCTGAACATCTTCGACTGATGCTTCTCTGTTCGCCAGGATTGAGTGGGCAAGCGTGAGTATTTAACTCGTGCCGTTTTGATGGTGTTGATACTGTCAGTTACTTACTGGCTGGGAGTAATATATTGTATTACGTTGTATGATTCGTAAATTTTATTCGTTTCTGATTCCCATTTGACAAATAGAATATTTTTGTGTTGTTTTATTTTTTAGCGCTGTATGTTATAAGTGAAGTAGATGCGTTTATTTTTCTCGAGCCCATTAATGCTCAGCAGACATTCTTATGCACCCTAAATGGTAATAATACCAAATGAGAACAGTGGGAGGAGATTGGAAGATATAATAAAATTTAGACGCATTGTTTAATCAATATAAGTTATTAGTGATGTGAAATATACAATTGATGTTCTACTTTAGATATGACTTCCAGCCTCACCCCTGGTGAAATCGCATTTACTTCAGTAACTGGACAATATTTTTCCATCCAATTTCATTTTATGCAAATAACGCACTGAATATTTTCTAAAATATTAGCAACATTTATAGAGGGATAAACTGTATCCATTATCGGGCAAAGGAAACTGTCGAAGACTGCTTCGGAGAGCGGGTATATGCAGAGGCTCTCGAAGAGTTCGTATATTTAGTTTGTTAGTCCGTCATCGCCCGTTGAGAAATTCGGGTGCATGCGTTTGTCTTGGGCTAATTTCAACTGAGTCTGCGAGAGGCTTGGAGAATGTGATTAAGTTCAATTCAAAAGTAAGGAAGGCTTCATTACTTTCAATTCTCTAATCGTTTTTAACAGATTTTATGATTGATCACTCGAGACATCTTGCTTGAGCGTGATGTGTGACAGTCCATTTCACATCCACATTGCCATTTGCGATATCCCGGTCCTTCTGATATAATAATGGAATAAGGTCGTGTATATGTTGTATTTTTATATGTATGGAAAATTGTAGCAAGTATAAATGCCTTCACAAATATACTCAACGCCTGTCACATTTTCTTCGTTATTTTATCACTGAAATTCTTGTTGCTAATTAGCATTCCAATAGATGATGTGGCTCCCTCACCAGACAATAGAGGATAGGGCCTCGGGGATTCAGCTCTTTAATATTCGTAAAGTCTGATCTCCGTGTGTGGTGAAATGTTAGCTTCCGTGCGCCTTCTACAGCGTATAAAGCTCAACTCTTCCGCTATGGAAGGAGCTACATATTAATGGCTGCTAGGAATAAAATTCAAGGTTCAAAGAGTAAATTGAAGGACAAGCCTGTTCACGAGTCACTCGTAAAGCACGTGATCGCCATCGCTGTTTAAATATCAGCAGTCAAGAACAAGCAACAATTCACAGCTCAAGATTAAGATCATCACAACTCGTCATTCCTACGAGTACGTAGGAATGGTACGGCCTACCAGATGTTCTCTATAATGTCTTCAAGCAATCGTCGATGACCAACACCCTGCAAGGAACTTCCAAAATCGCGTAAAAGAAGCAAAGCACGCCGACGCACCTGAGACAGCTCTCGCTCCTCAGTAGCGGCCCGCAGCGTTCGAAGCAAAACCATGGTCAAATCATTGGCACAATTCAATGTATGTGTGGTATAAATTTATTAGCCAATGTTCACAAATACTAGAACTGATCATATCAACACGTTTCCAAAATACTTATGGAAATGAAATAAATTTCATTACTCGGTTACATGAGCTTGTAATCCATTAGCAATATTAATGCTACCAGAAATAATAGAAATTTTAGGGCATACACGAGTCGTACCCTATAGAATCAATTTGAACAAAAAAATGGAGTGTACCGAATCATTAGTCAGATGCTAGTATCTGGAAGTATGGTTAACAATCTGAAACGCGAGTGTCTCCCGCAGGTGCCCGAGTTAAAGAGGAGGCAGGCATAAGTGGCAGAAATCAGAAAATGACGCCGAATAATTGGAACTTTAATAATGGCTGTTGTACTGGACCTCACTACCATGCATGAAATCATCACGAGGGAAAAATACGCTGCGTGTTTACTCCCAAATGTATTTGACGCAGTAACAAGTTATATTTGTCAGCGGACCTCGTGATCCACGACTCGCTCAACCACGACACACCTGGTTCATGTTTGCTGTCATATAGACGTAAAAATTGCGGCGAAGCCTAGAAAAAAAAACTCTCAAACGACTCATGAATTATAGCCACTATGAGATTAGTTACTCTTTTCTATTAATGAGGCTCAGCGTTGAAAGATCAAAGATATGTAACTAGGCAATGGAATGAGGTTACAAATGGGAATAATTTATGCTAAGTCAATTGAATGGTAAGAAAAAAATATTCAACATGATCAACAATAAAAAATAGTACAGCAAAATGTGTCGTTATAAGAGCGGGCGGGCACTAGCTTATAAGGAGGCCATAGTTATAAGAATATTATGGACTAACATTAACAGTTAAAGAAGAGAAGGACGAGGAGCAGCACGGGTTGTCGGCTAGTGATACACGAGTCATGAGGAAAAGAGGGGTGAATAAAAAGAAAGACTAGGAGGAAAAAAAGAAAGGTATATGAGCAACAAACGAAAGAGATGAATGGAAAATGAGTGTTTCACGCGATGCTGCACACATGTTTTTCGCTTTTTTTTAGACCGCCAAAACAAAATGAGAGTTACGCTTTGAATAGATAAAAATTGGCGAGACTATTTGCCGCTGTTGGGCTTAGTAGCGATCACCATCTCGCTGCCCATGGCGCACAGCACGGTGCACAGGATGTCCTCACCGGAGTCGAACTTGGAGCGGATCTCGGCGCCGAGATCGCCTTCAGGAATCTTGATGTCCTCACGCAGATCTCCGGACTCCTGCATCAGTGACAGGAAGTTGTCCGCAGAGATGTCTACCAACTGAGGGAAAATAAATGTTACTTATGCTTGAAGTAATATAAAAATAGATTGAAGGTGACTGTGTAGAACCGGTTATGCATTAAATGGATTCCGATTCGCTATCCAGAAGAAAATTTGACAGCACGATTAGGTGTAACTAAAAATAAATGAAATCTCGGATGGGAAGTTTCTAAGGAAAAACGAAAACAGGTTAACAACAGATTTTCATAATTTTTCTGAAAAACGTCGAGAGAAATAATCTCTTATAAGTCGTAATTAAGTCTGCTTCAGATACTGCAACTTCAAAAAAAGCACGATTACGTCCCACTACAATAGCGATTCGAAAATTGCCTCATCATTCGAAAGAGACCCAACGCAAACTCAAAAAAAAAATCAAGAAGAGAAAATACACAGATCGCTCGCACGATTAGCATGTCTTCCTCAGGTAAAACGAAGAGAAAAAAATATACATTCAAACAAAACTTCATCAGCTTTAGAAAACGAGAGCTCATGACTTGAAGCCCAGCTGCATCGATTTTAATGGACGACCAGAGAGCCAGAAGACGAGGACGGACAAGATTAGTCGACCTTTTTTAGCCAAGAAACTCTCAGAATCGAGACTGTTCAATGGTTCCTTAATTGGAATAGGGTCACTAGTGAGAGACTTTCGAACGGCCTACACAATTGAACTGAATTTGAAGTCCAAAAAAACTGATCAGCCCTAAATAACTAATAGTAAATGAGAAGTACACTACTCGCTTTGAAATGCAGCATACCACAGAAGATAAAACTAAAAAAAAAAAACTTCAAAATACTTAGAAAGGCTTCCAATTGAACAGAATCACCGATAAAATATCAAATGAAACAAACTCACCAGCGATATTTCTTTAACTGCTGTGATTCACTTTCATTTAGCCCCGTACTGCCTAAATACTTTCCAGTTGACTAACATCTTTTATATTACTTTCTCCTGTAGGCATATTAATGGATGTAACTACAGCACACCGGAACAGCACGACAACTCTTCCTGGCGATGGGGCGCATTTCTGTTTAAACAAACCCACCGCACATCTAACAGTAACTATACAAATTAACTAAATTCGGTAACTGAAGTAGCGAGTGATTGAGAAAATCTACGACTGCTCGAGTTCGGACCCTGAAGCTCGCCGTAGAGAGCTGTCTCTCGTTGCAGCGAGTTGAACATTGCTCAACAATCACGGAGTCGATAAGGGCTCAGCACGGTTACAATCTCTTCATGCACACATGCAGCAGTTGACTTTGAAAGGGTTCAACAATGATACTCGACAAAAACTCGCAGTAATGCGGATAAATCACAAAAATTGGAGTCCATATAGATTCATACCTGGTAATCGGCCCGCTTGACCACAGGCACGTCCATATTGTGAGTGGAGGGGCAGATATCCTCGTATTTCTTTCCGCTGAACAGATCAATGCCGACCAAGTGGACTTTGGCGTGACCGTGCTTGCCTGTTTTGGATGTGGACATTTCTACGATTTTGCATGGGCGACCCTGTAACGAACACAAAAAATCTGTAAGTAAATTTATTATTCAGTGAAGACCTAAGATGCTCGACTTCTTGAAGCAGCACCTCATAGATGCGTTCGAAGTTACTTACTTTATAGTAATCATCACATCAACTTCGTCAAATTAGATTTTATTGCTAGCGCAATATTAACATGTTTTCCACCATTCAGACATCATATTGAATAAAACCCTAGTTTAGAGCAGCTTGCATTATTTTCACATTAACGATTTTAAAATTTGCATATTTTTAATTTTTGTAGAAAACCAATACCAATATCGCGTAGGAATATGCGCCCAATTAATACCAATCTGTGGAACAAATACCAATGTGTCAATTGAGGGTTTTCTCAATTTCCTTTCATCGTCTGATCAAAAGCAAATTTACACATACTTTAAGGAGCAGCAACGTTCAACCAAACAGAATAGCTGGTAAATTATCTATATAAATCAATGCATACAATGCATTCTACGATACCTGGGCGAAGCTCATCAAAGTATTACAAAAAATAATAAATTTCAGCATTAAGAGTACTACCTAAAAATTTCGAGAAAGTTTTTGCTGTACACTGCACCTTGTACATCTGCTACGCTGACTCCATACGAATACTGTCACCAGTCTAAATAGTTCACGGAATGCAACGCAGCATTACCCATAACCCAAAGCTGTAATTAATATAGCAGTGCGATTCCTAACACCCACGGTAAATACAAATTAATTGGAGCGAGAATCTGTAATGCCAACGTTCGCCCGTTTGGAACTCGCGCGTCATGTCAGCACTCAAGCTCTGAAGTTAGCCTAAGCACGGAGCGCTTCCCCTAGGAATGCAAGCTAATGCTCCCACATTCCTCGCATCCCTCACGCGTCCGTAATAACCAGGCACTGAACTCCCAATATCGTACAGTACATCAGTTCTATTTCTTAAGCATCTCTGTTACAGCTTCTTAAGCACGGTTGACACCCAACTTTGGGCAAACAACGACACCAACAAAATGGCCGACACTGAATATGGCTAACAAAACCATGAAGTTGTACATACAGCACCACAAGACACGCCACACCTTACGTGAACTTTTAACATAGATACTATGCACGGCTCATTGCCCAACTAGCAATCAATTTACCTATAGGCGAAACGTCTCTCGAACAGAAATAAACATCGACCCAGAGTCGCTGAGTTCGTTTACACAAGTGTGAGGGTGAGCGACCGCAACACGTTCTGAATGTAACACTCGTGAGTGGACATTTCACTCGTAGCTGTAGTCCACTTAACTGTGTAAAAAATACTCGGCATTACGAAGTATTTTATGAATTAATACGAACAATTGTTTAATATAAATGAAAAATCGGTCATTAGATGGACAACCCCACCAATGCCTTCAAGCAAGCATGAAAATGGCACATATCAACTCGATTATACACTAAGTCACAGACAACGTCAACACCAATTGTTTCACTCTACTGGATGGCCCATAATTAGGTTTACAGTTGAAGAGTCATACATATCAGAAGGCTAATTGCTCAGGGTATAAATCTAATATTGAGTTACACTTTCATCCTTGTTGCTTGCAATTTATTTCCTTTTGGTAAAGCTAACTTTTCGTATTGATATTTTTTCAGGGATTTTAAGTTGCCTACATGAACATTCCAAACATACTTTTGAGCCACCTTGTATATTGCACACGTGTCTGCTACATTATATCAAACCTAAATACACCTATTGATCAAGAGCACTAACACAGGCACCATTTTGACGATAAACATAACTAACCTTATATGCTAAAATTTTACATGTATAGTGAGCTCTGAAAAGATTTATCAATACAAATATGATGAGAAAAATCATGGTAAGACAATGCTGCACTCAATGAAAAACCAAAAGATTTTAACACCATGCCCAGGCGAATTGACCAAAGCATCTATGTGATACCAATGTTAAAAAGTTTTATTTCAATGAACACAATAGGAATATGGCCAGCCCCGTTAGGTACTAGTGTAGCACTGATTGCAATGAAGGACTGCTGTAGCTCATCTATTTCACATCATTCAACAGGAAATTACCATCTCTGTAAAAGTTTGTTAAATGAAAATATTACTGGCAGAAAGAAATATCGTTTGTATATATTTTTCAAATCCTGATACAGAAATGCAGACTTAGCATTCAAATAAATTAGGAAATATATAAGTGGCAAATTCTTATAAATATGAACAGCTCCACATAAAAGCATCAGCGTAGAAACTCGAGCTCTCCTAGAAAAAGAAAACCAAAGAAATTACTTAAAAATTTAAATTGTTCTCATACTGGTAAGAAATGCAGCAGAACCTCACACATGGATTGAAAAAGACAAAAAGTATCAACCAACCTTAATAACGACGTATCCATTTTTGCGGAGGGAAGAGCACTGTGCCGGGTAAACATTCGACACTCCAGACTCAGCAGTTTCAAACTCGGCGTTCAGTTCCTCAGACATGTTGGTAGTGTTAGCCTAAAACTGTAGGGCAATCTGCAATGAATGAAATTAGGTCAAGTCAAATACATAAAACAAGCAATCATTCAATGTTCAGTAAAAAAATTGATGTCAAACATAAGACAAAAGCTAGTAAATTCTAATACATTTGATTATATTATAGCCAAACTAGTCATTGTTCTTCTGATTGACTGGTAAAAGTTTTCCAGAGGTATGAGATTCTTTGAAACTAGTGAGCTGCATACCTCTCCTTAAGGACTACTTCATGATACAAATTAATATTTAATTAAATTCTATTCTCTTTAGGTACCCATTTTAAATAGTTTGCTTATCAGAATAGAGACAATGAAGTTGTCAAAATAATACATACATCAACAAATCCGATCCAATTTCCTTCATTAGGTCTGTTCAGATAATCCCTAAACTAAAACCCTCATAAAAACAGCACAGGAATATTATTTCAAATGCAGTCAATCAACAAGAAAAAGTTTAACTTTTTCTATCAGGTTACAAATGCAAAGATCTCACTGTATCTAAAGGATGAACATGGAAAATATACTAACATGAATATGATATCGAATCACAATCTGATTTTAATCATTTAAAGGAAAAATTCATTTCAAAATGTAATTACACCGCTTTGAATTGTAATAAGTTACAAGAAATTACTTTTGAAACAACATAGCTGTTCATATTTAATAATCTACGTATTGGTAATCATTAACACCTAATTTCTTTTTTTTCCAGCTACTGGCCTAACATGATAATTACTGAAATTTTAATCTGAAATTATGGGTTTCTTCACCCAAAAATTACATTCTTTAGCTGAAATATTCACAACTAAATCCAACATGGACTTATCCGTCTAATGAATCATTTAAATGAAAACTTCAACAGATAACCTATATGCAAAAATTGAATTAATGTAAATTAAAAAACAAAAACTGGGCTTTTATCTAATGCAAAAAAAAAAACATACAAAGATACCAATGGATTTTTGAAACTACATTATCACTATGTACTGATAGTTTAATAAGAAAGATCCACCTAACAGAACTGACAATTAAAATTCACCACAATTATAGAGCCTCAAGAAGTACCTTCATTTAGGATATAATTTGACCCAACATGTGTTGTTTATAGAAATATTTCCAAAAAATGAGCCCATAAATCTATGAATATCACTAACAAGAGTTAATTACAGGCAATTTTGTTGCTATTGAGCAGCAAACAACCTCTCTGCCTTTCATTCAATGGCACAAAAAATGTGACCTCCTTGATTTGGGCTTAATTATTAAAAATTTAAATTCGGATACAGGTTAACATCACAGACAACTACATTCATGAGCGAAATAACTCCTATGAATAGAAATGGGTGTAAATAAAACAAATATATAAGTGGGTTTCAATTTACTTAATCATATTATTCTACAAATAAACAAAAATTTGAGGATTGTGTACAGTATATATCATTGCATTTATTGAATAATTACTTATAAATGCAGAGTTATGAATTAATTTCATGGCTAAATTCAGCCACTGATGACAAATTGGACGACAGTAAATGTAGGAAGAGGAAAGCTGATATGAAGATCACAACTAAGTTGTCACATTAATTACTATCTGAACTTTTATTCCTATAAGCTACAGAAAAGTAAACTCATTTAACATGACAGAAAAAACATGCAAAAACAGCTTGCTCATTTTATTACTTTTTACTTGGTATTCTCATCTCTGACATCAAAAAGGTGGCATATTTTAGTTACTGCAAAACAAATACCTGTTCAACTTGTTTACCTAGGTATCCTAAATTTATACTTGATTCTATTCAAATATATAAAGAAATAATAACTTAATGCATAAAATTCAATTTGCTAATACTTTTTACTTTCAACCTACTTAAATTTATTGGCTTAGTTTGGTTTAATTTTAAGCATAAAAAATATATTTCACTTGCAACTAAATCAATAAAGATTCTTTAAATTATTTAAAATTAAACAGTAGACAATAGAAAAAAACACAAATTTCAAAAAGCTTAGAAAAGTTAAGAACTTGATTAATTGATTACATATCATACTAAGCTCATCTCAAACTTTGATAATGAGTAAGAATTCTGTATGATAAAACTTTACAATGCATTTTTATCAATTCATGCAGGCAGCCCTACATATAAACTGGTTGGTTAATTAACATCTACAAATATTTGACAATCTTGGTCTCAGAAATATGTGCATCAATCATGAGTCATTCATTCAGTATATGGGTCTTTCTGCTCACTATTTTCAAATATACTATATTACACTAACATGCATAATAAAATTTAAAATAATATCAGATTGAAAGTGCAAAACCCAAAGCAAATACTACAAAAAATTCAGGGTTGTTTCAAGAATAACCATGCACTGATTTATCTTGGTCTAAAAATGGCCATAGCCTCAAAATTGGTTCATACTGTTATACTAACCACTTTATATTTCAACTTCAATTGCTTTATAACAATAAAAAATTGAATTTCGTTATCTTTCAACAGCCATACGCCTCAATGTCATTCCAATATGCCTACTACCGGTTCTGCATTAAAAATGAAAGATGCTATTGCTAAAATTAAATCAAATGCACACACTAACAACTGGTGACCCTGAGGTACTATCAAGTTAGTTCTACTTTCTAAATTAGAGAAGGCCTTCAACTTCTAGAGAAAGTCATCAAACCAGTAAACTAAACAAGTTCGGGCCTTGATGATTATCAACATGGTCAAATCTTATTTATTACGAATAAAAGGTTCACCACTACATCACTTTATTCAACAACGCCACACATAGAAAAAAATATACATACGTCTTGAAAGTTAATGAACGTCAAGTTAATTTTGACGGTGCATTCTGAGAACTAAAATGTAAAAGTGAAAACATGATTCGATGACAATAAGTCAGGCCAGAATAGTACCTTACAATGACAATACGATATGTACACAAAATTAATGCAGAATATTCCGACTCTCGTATATACTAAACTGCCTTGCGATAGCACAAAGGGTTCAAGGCACCGCCAAATTGATGCTGGCTAGAAAAACAATGTAAATACATACAAAATCAACCAAAATTTGGTACAAGATACAAATCAAACAACTACGGACCGCCTAGGGCTTTCGTTGGCTAATTATATTCAATTTCTCTCCTTAGATATACTAAAATCCGGCCTGAAGAAACACACACGAACTAAATAGCTACTGTACTCACACGTGTGTAGAACTCGGGTGATGTGCTCAACACACCGAATACGGGTGAATAGTGGAGCATCGACAAGCGCACGCTGCTTTCGCTGACAGTCCGAATGGAAACACTGGAAAGTGCCACACAAAGGAATGTACCTTCATATTTTGAAGCGGGAAATGTTTTCTCACGCATAAATATTACAGTATCAAATATCTTTACTGCCTATTGTTATAAATCGGGCTGCAAAAAGTTTTACAACTGTTATAATGCAAAAATATAGTTATCGTAGCATTTGACAGCTGCTGGTTACGAGGCAGGGAGAGTGCATGATTGTTTGGATATATGTATATTTACTAAAAAACATTTATTTCATTTATCTATTTATTTAATACTTATTTATTCACGTATTCATGTATTGTAATGCTATGTGGTAAGTGATTTTCGATTTGTAGCGAAAATTACTCGTACCTGATTCGCAAACGCTACATATTTAAAGTCAGTGGATACACGTTTATCAGCAATAGGATTTTAAATAAATTATAAGTTCAGAAATTTAGAGAATAATACATGCCTTAGACAAATGCATCAAAAATTTCAAACTAAAAAAAGCACATTACGTAAATAAGCTCATCAGAATCGGGAGCGAAAAATTAATACTATTAGTTAATGATATCATTAAGCTTGCAGGTGCAAAGATAGTATTACCAAAGACTTTACTGCTTAAAGTATACTCAGTTTCAGTTCCAGCAGGTTGTTGACGTTTTGCGTAAAATATACCTGAGTACCGTTTACATAATTATATCGAGTTCTGAAACTTATTTCAGCTTATCACGAATAGATTTAACAAACATTTCAAAACATATATTTTACGATCACATGCATTAATGGGCCTATATTGCTTATGCTAAACTATTTTATGATTCCCAAAGAATTTTCGGCCAACACAATTGAGATTATCGTCAAGCTAAGTTTACTTCCTAATTATTCAAATTTAATAACCAGTAGCAAAAAAGATGTTTCATATAAGCCAGGCGAATATAAACGTGTGCTAAAATACGATGTAACAATTGAGTTCTGCTAAGCTCAGAACTAAAACCCCCACGAAAGTATGTGCTGAGCGGAACGTGTTTCAACAAATTAACTGATTTGATGATAAGCTCACATAAGTTGACTCAAGATTCGCGGCTGTGTGGGAATTGAAAAAATTATAAAAATAATTTGCCCGTCAAACACATAAATTTTGCAAAATATGCTCTATTCATAATATCCGAGAACTTAATTGTGCGGCCAAATCTAAGTAACCTTTATTGAAGTAATTTCAGCTCATCGCTCGGGAACTCACAGGTCTTGGAATTGAACAAGGTTCATGCCAAGGAACTTTCGACCATAAAATTTACATAAAAAGTATAACACATTAATTAAAATGTGTGGTGTTGTTAGTAAATTGGAAAGCCATCTCTTTACGCAACAACGGCAGCGAATAAAAGTGGCTAATTTGGTTCCATGACGCACTGTTTCCGTGCTAGGCTCGCAACTGGGAAGTAGGGTTCGACTCTCAGCTGGAGCAGCCTGATTTCCACGGAACCACGGAGTGCATCCCTTGGAAGAGGAAACTTAAGCTTCCCATGTCCACAGCACTCAATAATTACAAGGTATTGAAAACCCGACGATGTGCTGTACGTCAACAGTGTTGGAATTAATAAAGGTTTTCCTTTCTTTACTTTACTGAACCAATGCATTTAAATTTTTGGTGCAAGTAATGAAATTTGGTCCTCAACAGCGTCACAAATTTTACGCACCAAATGTTTGTTACCTGTAAGAAAAAGTGACAAATCATCAGCAATACCCAGTTAAACATTTATATGCGTTACATTTTGCAGGTAACTTAAAATGGAGTGATACACGCAAACCTAAGACTATTCTGGTTGAACTGCTTATTAGGTGCTAAAGATCTTTTATTTAGGTTCACTTTTAACGAGTTCAGATCGTTTGGTGCACCCGAATTCGTACAGACCGATTAATATTATGGTCTTTTCACATTTTCGTCACATGGAAGATCTCACAAAGACAAACAATGTGAGCCCAAAGTAGACGAAGCAAAGGTATGAAAGCGTCTTGAAAGTCCTTTGCGTCGAACGATGTTGGCCTCTAGTCCTGGCGAGAATAATGTAAACACCGACCAACTCCGTTACAAAAAAGAAGGAATATTTACTATTCCTGCATTTATCATAACAAATGTACAATAAAATTTAGCACCTAACTCAGGGGAATAACTGTTCGACGTCAATGGGCAGCAACGAAGTATAGTTGGCAAAATAAGCATCAATGAGTCGCTTGAAGGCATCTATCTCTGCCATTGCCTCGGGACTGATCTCGGTCTGGGTGAAAGGTTCATCTTCATCTTCACCGTCGCTTTCGACACTGCAAACAGAAAAGAGTTTCGAAGTCACGGCTGAAAATGGAGACCAGTGAAAAGGTTATTTTTGAGAACGAATATCAGGTTCTGCATTTAGAAAGTATCAGTGCGTGAAAGAATTGTTATGTTATTCTTGGTTTTAACCAAAAATGCTAACATATCAAGAACGCGGTGGTTTCTTCTATCAAAACTTACAAATTCCATGTATAATGAGACTTACTAAGATTTATTCGTGCATACTTGAAACATCATTCTATCTATGTAGAATTATTAATGTCCATGTTTTTGAAACCGCAATAGTCTATTAAAAAAGCCGAAAAAACTCTTCTGTGCCTAATCATGTTACCCTGATTATAATGATCTACTTGGTCAATTTTCCCTGGTATGAGCATGCAATTCGTGAGAGTTAAAAACTCTTGAAAATCACCATCCTCAGTGAAACTTCCTTGCAGCACGTTTACAACTCAACGAATGGGCTGTGAATGGTTTAATGTTAGACGAGCAAAATGTTTCAATGTTGTTGGCAGACTTACAAGAAGGTGACATCGACGTCGGGCAAGGACGGACTTCTTTTCTGGGGCACGCCAAGGAGGGGGGCGTAGAACTGAGAGGACCCCCTCTTGCCGGTCCTAGCTAGGGATGATGGGGAGGGGTGTAGGGGAGGCAGCGGTGGGGCAGTAGGGGGCTTCTGGGGAGGAGCTTGGGGCTTATGCAATTTGTTGCTGAGAGCGCGACCCCACGCGGTACCGATCGCAACTTTCTGAGTAAGAAAGAAAGAAAGAAAGAATGAAAGGATGTATGAAAGAAAGATGAAAACATATAAATAAAGACATAAATGAAAAAAATAAAGAAAAACAATTAATTCCAACACAACTGGCATTCAGTATGTAGTTAGGTTTTCAGTGCCTTATAAATAACTACTGATGCGTAAGTGATGTATAAGGAGTGTGAGGTTCAAGCTTTCTTTTCCAAGAAAAGCACTCCATGGTTCCTTGAAAATCAGTTTGCTCAGCCGGGGAATCGAACCCATGCTTCCCAGCTGTAAGCGGGACACGGTAGCAACGGAACGTGGAGGTCCTTTAACTTATGAGAGACATTTCCTAAGACATTTGTTGAACATCAACGCACGGGCAAATTGCATACTAATTGGTCAACTTTGCACACAATACTATTTTTAATTGCAAGTGTTGATATACTGATTGTTACACGGGCCAAAACCTGTGGAAATATCGTCAAGGCATAGCGGCTGATGCATGTTATCACAGTACCAGGATACATCAAAATAAAAGTTAATGAAAGATTTTCATGAATTACGCAGAAAATGCCGCAAGAAAGGAACAGGAAGGGAAATTCAGCTACCTGCTGCCTTTATGTGCCGCATGCACACCACTTCTGGTCCAGGTCGTCTTCCGCGTTGGGCGCTAGATCGGTTCCAGCAAACAACCTTTCGACAGTCGTTCCTTGCATGGAGCATCAGATCGGTTCCACTAAACAACCGCTCAGCTTTTTATTCGCTTCTAATAACACGTTCGATTTGCTTCTCATGACATGTATTTTCCGTGCGATTTGATGCTCGTTTTAGTTCATACGGCTGGATACTGCGGGTGTTTGCTGGAACCGATCTATCGCTCAGCATCTCCGTTTTGGTCACGAGTCTCAGCTGCAGACGCCACTGCATTTTCCATGCACAACTCAGAGTCTTCTGATTCTGTAAAACAGGACTCAGGCGTTGCTCGATGCAGGCTGCCAGACTATAAATCTACGGATTCTTGCCTGCCTGATTCAGGCATTGCTGATTCTGTAATGCCTGACTCAGACTCTACTGTTTTATGGATTTTCAGCTGAAAGTCTACTAGATTTTGCAACCCAACTCAGACTCCCTTAAAGATGAGAAGAGCAGTCAACAAAATGCCAAAAATGAATTACGAGCTGCTCATTTTGAGCTGTAGTGTATACAGAGCTGGGCAGCGCTACTTTGAAATGTAGCGGCCGCTACATTTCGAAGTAGCGGCCGCTACAATTCAAAGTGGCGCTGCCCACCTCTGAGTGTATATCTGAGGTAGTGCTATAATTATTGGAGAAAACTATTAACCAGGAATTTTTCCGGACTCCTAGTGAAACGACAATGCAGAAACAGAAATCCGACAGACGTCGTTAAAGCTACTGTATGAAGGCCACACAAACGAAATACAAGCCATTAAAGCTATTGTATGAAGGCCACACAAACGAAATACAAGCCATTAAAGCTATTGTACGAAGACCACACAAACGAAACACAAGCCATTAAAGCTATTGCATGAAGGCCACACAAACGAAATATATGCCATGGTATAAAAGCCATACAAATAAAATAAAGGCCATAAAAGTCATTGCATATGCACCAAACAAATGGAGATCACTGTACAGAAGCCTTCCCCCTCCCCCCTCCCCTTCCAATAAAATGAAATAAAGTCCAAGGTATTAGAGGTGGAGGTGATCAGAGCATCAGCAGCAGAGTTCATCATCCCATATTCAAGTGCCTTAGATTCCTTGCTCTGTCTCGTACGTGCATGATGCGCCAGTCCACCACCGAAATGCATGCCCAGTACAATTTGGGAATGTATATCGTACCCTTACCCTTTACTTTTCACCGCTTTATTTTATTTTGCATTGCTGGAATCAAGAGTCTAAATTAACTCAAGTTTTACTTAAAATTTATTGTATTTTCTAAATAAGTTTTTTTTTCTAATTCTCGAAAGATAAGTGTTCAGAATGAACTTTGGTTTAGGGTGTCCCTAAGATAAGACTGCAATTTTCTCTAAAACAATGCTCGTGAATTTGCTCATCAAAAATGTTATATACCCCTCCATGAAATGAGTTAAAGTCTTCACTCATCACAACTCCTCGACTGTGGCGATATTCTTTTTCTCTTTAAAAAACAGAAAAAAAACATACTCGACTCCTACTCCGTCCTAGACTCTGAATGAATTTCCTCTTCTCTGCTTCCAGCCCTGCCTAAATAAAAAAAACTGGTTCCAGCGAGAAAATTTTCTCGATGTTTTGTGTGCCAAAAATGGAAGCAATCTCACAAAAAACTGGCGGGATAAACGAAAGGAAAAACGCGAGCGAAGACGTGCAGCATCAGAAAAATATTGATCCCAGAAATTCACGAGCGATGCCTGACTGCACACAACACTCGAATGCAGGAGCATGCAGGGAGAAATATAGCGGTAAACATACTCACCAAGTCATGAGTTATAGTTGAAGAAATGTCACAGATTTTTCGTGCTACAGAGACGTCTCATCAAAACGACACTGAATGATCGAAATGCTGTGATATACAGTTACGTCAGCTACACTAAGCGAAGATTTTTGTTTGAACGCTTTCCTCGTCTTTTTAATTTTTTTCCTGCTTAGTAGGGTTTCATTACCTATAACTAGAAGTGTCAACGTGACGTCCGCTCTTATTTTCATGATTGTAGTCATATTTATTGAAAAACCGAGTTTCACTCTGCTATGGATGTATGGATGTATGTTTGAGACAGATTTCAGAACGAACGATTTTTCTTTCTTCCTTTCTTTTTATGTCTACCGGCCGACCGGCACGCACAAAGAAACACAGTACAAAAAAAACGCGGACCAATGGAGGCCCGCAAGTAGGCCTCTCAGAACGACCCTACAGGCGTACCCGGCCCCTAACCGGCTACAGACGAACCACCACAGCAGCAGCTGCAGCACCACCGCAGCAGCAGCAGCAGCACCACCACCTCAGTAGCAACTGCAGCAGCAGCTGCAGCACCACCGCAGCAACAGCAGCAGCATGGCTTTAGGTCACTCGAAGCAGACAAAGCCATCTCGTTTTTTACATATCATACTCGTGAGGTTTTCCATACGTACACTTTTTCGTGGAGACGCTGTCATCAAGAAGACTACGTGATAGCATCGTTATATTAACAGTATGGCCAGAAGCATTGTAATTTCGAGGTTGATCTTGCGTATCCTATGTACAACAGGGAAAGGATACAAGTCAAGGAACTTGTTCCTGTGACACAAAGTTGAATAATTGAAGTTGAATAAACCGTGTACAATCAACGTAAAAATTCGATGTAGTTACAGGCATCACACAGGCCCGTGAAGGCGGCACAGCTGCCTCAGACAGCGGGATGATAACATTTGTTGTTATGGAGACTTCTTGTTTCTCTCGAAAAAATAAAAAGAGGGACTTAAAGGTCTAGCTTTGAATCGAATTTTCTTGAACTTGCATATCGAATGGGAAAGATACCATAAAGGAAATTTACATCGGAAGACGTTAAGAGGTTAGAAAGTTGAGCTGAAAAGCGCACCGAGAGGTAAGACTTCGCTGCAAAGATATTTTACGAAGGATAACGCGTACCGCTCCGAGTAACGGGGCTCCAGATTCTTGCTTCAGTTGGCGACTGTTTCATTTTCAATGAATCAGGGAGTGCTTCTTTTTATAAAGGAAATTTAATTAAGCCCCTTATTTCCCACTGCACTCACGTGTTTTACTAGTAGCTATAAGGCATACAAAGACAAACCTGTTCTACCAAATGTTAACTGTATCAGAATAAACTTTGTTTCCTTCTTTCACAGTTATTGTGAGGGAGATTCACGCTTCAGGTGAGAGGCTGAAATGAGTCACCGGTGCCTGAATACACAACCATTTTGGAAAACGGGAACGAAATAAAGAGGTTATCATGCCGGTGTCCTCCTGCAGAGGACTGCGTGTGGGGACCCGAGAATGGATTATTCGCCATGTTATATGTAGACTGTCTAAAGTTGCCGTCTTGTATGTAGTCTGTGTAAAGTCACCGTGTTGTATGTAGTCTGTCTAAAGTTGCCTTGTTGTATGTAATCTGTCTAAGTTGCTATGTTGTATATAGTCTGTCTAAAGTCTATATGTTGTACGTAGTCAGTCTACAGTCGCCATGTTGCACGCAGTCTGTCTACAGTAACAGACTAAGCCATCTGATAGAGGTGAAGCAAAAATCTATTAATGAATGACGGCCAAAAGTCATTCTGATCAATCCTAAAAATAATCCAGGGAAAAATTTCATGCAAGAGACGATCTTAGCAGCAGAATTCGTTTTGGTACCATTAGTTCTCCCGCACTTCTAAAAATTGGCCCGAAATAGCTTAAGCGATTCTTTATTTCTTTGCACAATATCGAAACGTAAAATTTCTGTACGTTTGGAAATTTTACTTTAACTGAGGTACTTGTTACGAAAAATGCCTTCATCTCGATAGTCACAATTCACTTTCACTCGCTTCAAGACATTTTCACTGACACAGGCCTGCCCAGGGTTACCTGGCAATCCCTTCTGTCTAAATTGCCGCCACCGGCAGGTCAAATGAAGGCACCTGAATATCTCAGTGGGCCCTAGGGAAAGATTCAGTTACAAAATAATTTTGGATGATTTAGAAAGTAAATTAGTTTTTGCTGTGCAGACTAGACCTAATTACTTTGCAGACCGCACCTGATGATTTTGCAGACTGCACTTGGTTACCATCACGATTGCCACTGTTGTGCATGGATAAGGATAAAAGTGTTATACTTACTGACTGAAATTAACATCTTTCACTTTAATCACACTTACATGCAAGGCCCTAATTGAAAAATTCGCTCAACTGAAACAAACTTACCTTAACGACTAACGACTTGTGTTTTTTCCCTATTTTGGTAAGAACTTTCGTGCAGAAACTGTTCTACCATCACAACTTCGTTCTTGAACCTCACCTTCAGGCCGGCCATCTTGTCGTGCTTCTTACCTTCAGGCCGGCCATCTTGTCGTGCTTCTTACCTTCAGACCGGCCATCTTGTCGTGCTTCTTGGCTTTAGGGGAGGCCAGTGGAGGCAGTGCGAGGCACGGCAGAGACGTCGCCAGCAGGTCACCTTCTGCCTCGCCTCCAGGGAACTGCTCGGGGAGGTCGTCCGACTGTCCCAACTCGTCTGGCGGGCAGCGAGAAATTCAAATCAATAATTCAAAGTCAAATCGGTAATTCAAAGTCAAATCAATAATTCAAAGTCAAATCGGTAATTCAAAGTCAAATCGGTAATTCAAAGTCAAATTGGTAATTCAAAGTCAAATCGGCAATTCAAAGTCAAATCGGCAATTCAAAGTCAAATCGGCAATTCTGAGTCAAATCGGTAATTCTTAGTAAAATCGGTAATTTAAGTTCAAATAGGCGAGTCAAATTCAAATCGGTATGTGAAGTTCAAAATGGTAAGTCAAAGTCAAATCGTTTATTCAAAGCCAAGTTGGTAGTTCAAAACAGGTAAAAAATTGACATTTGGCATTAAAATTACTCGATTTATGAATTTTTCGAATTATCTACTTAATTATTTTCTATTTCCAGTTCGTGGAGTAGCACTCCACTGAGATCTCCTGACAGCTGTAAGTGACATCAGCACTCAACTGGGATCTCCTGACAGCTGTATGTGACGCCAGCCTTCAACTGAGATCTCTTAGCAGCTATAAGTGACGCCAGCACTCAACTGAGCTCCCTCAACAGCTGCAGGTGCTGCTCCCTGCTGCAGTGCAGATGCGACAGCTGCTCCTGCGCATGCGCACTGGTCTCCTGCAGCTGTAAATCGAGAGCTGCCAGACGGTCACGCAGCTGCGCCACGTCTGGCTCCGAACACGGACTCGCTGACCTCTCCATGCCCGTCATCTGCACGGTCGTTATTTTGTTATTTATTATTCTGCTGTGATTCTGCTGTTATTCTGCTGTTATTCTGTTGTTATTCTTCTGCTATTCTGCTGTGATTCTGTTGTTAGCTTATTGTTAGTCTACTCTTATTCTGCTGCTATTCTGTTGTTAGCCTGTTGTTAGACTTCTGTCAGTGTTATTCGGTCATTATTCTGGTATTATTTAGAAGATTGACTTAAAAATGCATGTGTAATTTGGTATTGAAATTTAATGTCATTGATAACCAATAATCGAGATCAATGACCTGCTGCTACTCCTCTTCCATTACTCTTGCACACATGATCCTCTTCCTCCATTCGTAATTTGAAATATAGGAAACCTCTCAGATGTGTACGGAAGACAGGCCTGTGTAAACACCCCTGCTGGTGCCAACCACCCCCATTTCCGTTCGAGATATGCAGTTTGGACCTCAAAAAATCCGGGATTCTGTCATTCGCATAATTATTGTAATCCAGCATAATATTTCTACGATAGATGCAGTAGCTGTCGAGCTGATGACCGATGCTGAAATTGTCTAAATGGTGAAAATCTGATGAAGTGCAACTGTTGATTTTACGGGTCAAAACCAATGAAAATTAATCTAACCGGGTCAGCAAGTCCTAGGTTCCGAGGTAGCAGGATTTACGGGGTTCTGGTAGTTCTGTACTCATCAATGCTTTCATAAACCATCTAACGATCAAATTATTTTCACCCTTCAATCTCCCTTTAGCGTTTTACAAAAAACCAGCATCAGCTACACGTACGCACAAACACTAGACATAAAACTGCATATTGAGATATCATGAAAAACCGGTTTCAACATTCTGAAACCGGACAGACCATGTAGTCCCATGGGGTTGTGAAGGCTAGAGCGTGACTGGCCATTATAGGGTGCAAAATGTACGAAGTTCGTCAGACCTGGAGCACGGCGGAGTTCTTGCGCATGTGCAGGAGTGCAGCGCTGCGGAGTGCCGCCTGTCGGGCCGCGTGGCTCCGCCTCTCGTACCTGTTGGACACCTCCCACGCCGCCCGGGTCACCTGTGCACGTCGGGTATCACCTGTCAGCACCTTGTATTACCTCGTAATGTCTTGTAATACTTTGTATTACCTTGTAGTGTCTTATAACACTTTTTGTATTACCTTGTAATGTCTTGTAATACTTTGTATTACCTTTTAATGTCTTGTAATACTTTGTATTACCTTGTGATGTCTTGTAACACTTTGTATTACCTCGTAATGTCTCGTAACACTTTGTATTACCTTTTAAGGTCTTGTAACACTTTGTATTACCATGTAATGTATTGTAACACTTTGTATTACCTTGTAAGGTCTTGTACCACTTTGTATTACTCTTCAATGTCATGTAACTTTTTGTAGTGTTTTGTAACAACAACGTACACTAACACGCTTATCGTACTCAACACGCACACTAACGCACTTATCGCACACAACACGCACGCTGATACACGTGCGAGCGTAAGTGCAGCGCAGGTGACTATTGATTATTAGAGAAATTAGGCTCCCTATTCGCATCAAATGCGACCCAAAGAAAGTAGGGACCATCTAGTACGGACTGGAGAAAACTGGGAATCTATGCACAGATGTGTTCTCACACAGGATTCCCTAAGCATAGAAATAGCAAGTTAGGAAAGAAGAGGGAGAAGAGACAAAGAAGAAGAAGAAAAGACAAAGAAAAGGAAGAAAAGATAAAGAAGAGATAGCGAAGAAGGTATGAAAATTGAAAGACGTAAAGTGGGCACGAAAGATAGAAGTCCAGGAAACCTATCTATTACTAAGGTAAGGTGCAGCGTAAAGTGGTGCGTCTAAATATCTAATATTAGACACCTATGGAATATATATTCACGTGCATGTGTATTATTCAGTACTCAAAATTCTAAAATGCGTTATTTCTGCAAAGAGAATCGAAGCCTATTTCACTGGCGCCGAACGCTCTCAAAATCAAAAACAAGAATCGAAAAATACAAAGACACCTTCATTTTTGTAATCAATGAACTCTCAAGGTAAAATGAACTCATACTTTAAAAAAATAGTTCGTTTCCAAGATTAAAGAAAATGAATAATGAAATTCGTAAGACTCGTACGCTAAAATATTATTGCACGGTGCTAGGACGAGTCCGACCACCACGACCAGATTATGCTATTTTTAAGTCGAATATGTTTCAACAAGATAAGGTGGCAAATGCAGCGTATCATTAGTCGACTAAAACATTAATAAATGTCTCATTTTTCCATTCTCCTTACGCCGCCATAAGATACAGACACAAAACATACGCGCAATTGGTGATAGTAATTGCGACAAAATCCTTCCAGCGTCGTGAAGGTATAATTTTTTTTTCTGTAAGTGCACGAGTGGCCAAAACTGGGCACCTGGAGAACTTATAGTCATTAATACACCCTATTCGAATTTAATAATGGAAAGAAAATTTATGCATGACAAATTTAATTGCCAAATACTATGCTCATTGCATTTGATTTCATTCGATGAAGGCTAAATCAACTATATGGATGACGAAAAACAGTCGAAGTAGCATTGTTTTTGTGAAATTTTATTTTATTTTATAGATTTCACCATTTCAGAGATATACTGATGACGATATCCTCTCATATTCAACTATTTCAAATGAATAGCCACAATTACAGTTACTGATTATACAACACCTTTGTTACTTGTGTTACTCTACTGACATTTATATCATGGACCTACATTTTAATACTAATATCTCCATACCATACCAGTAAAAATCATGTGAAATAATGTAGTTTCCAGTATCCTAGATACGGACTGCCTTCTCTCACACAGTCTCGCTGATTAGGAATACGAACCCGAAAATCTGTCCCCGAAATTTTTTACAAATCGAGTTCATTTAATCCATTATTGAATGTTAATACAAAAAAAAATTACACACGGTCGTGAACTCTTACTCGCCTCACGTCTACACGTATAGTATAGATTTGACTAATTTATCAATCTGGATATAGGCAGTTACCAAGCTTTTCTTACCTATATCAAACAACAAAAAACAATCTAACCTCATTTTTGCGATGGTGATCACGGAAGAGTCCGCAGCTGAGGGGCGGGGGGGTCACCACGATCCCTGGAGCTGCTGACGTCAGCGGCCGGACGTACCCGCCGTCCGCACTTCTGCGGTGGCCGGTCCCCACCGGACGGCCGCCGGCGGTCAAGCTTTCCGCACTCGCGCTCAGATCTTCAGGAACACCAACGTCTACGAAACGTAAAAACGCCAATGAATTGAATAAAATAATTGGTGTTCCATAAATGAATGAAGGGCTGCTTAACACGTTTCCTTCGATAATGCAATATTTGAAAAAGGTAAAGTGACCCACCGGTGGATCACGTCACAGTAAGCGTGTTGAATGTATGCAAGATTAAGAACCGCTGTAAAACTGTTCGGTCGGACAGCCGAGTCGTCTTAGGTGTGCTCGAAATTCGGTGCCGCGAAACCACAACCATGAAAGAGTTCTGGTTCTTCGTTCAGGAAGAAGCTGTCAGATTCACGGACGTTGTATTCCAGAGTGCTTTTTGCAAAACTACCCACAGGAAACTATTAGCACGAGTTCCCACTCGAGCATCAGCGTTTGGCGCAGGTAGAAAAACCGTTCCTGATTCTCTGATCAGTCATTGAGGAATTCCTTGCGTGTCTCGGAAGCCAGTTACAGATGGTCTAAAAATCAGTTACAGAAAGTCAGTTACAGATGGTCCAAAAATCAGTTACAGAAAGCCAGTTACAGATGGTCCAAAAATCAGTTACAGAACGTTAGCTACTTCCAAGAGCCAGTTACAGATGGTCCAAAACTGCGTGGTGACTATTGAATTCTCTGCATGGACATACGGTAAGGTAAGTAGCAGCCAGTGATAATGGTAGCGAAGCTTTACACTCTCAATAATCACGATGGTTGGGCATTGCCCTTTTCAGACACCCGTGCATTTCCATTTGCGCCTGCGTCTTGCCTGATCTTTGAGGAATTTTCCTGGTGCTTGAGATCTTCCCGCGAAGAACGAAGAACAAGTCATTTTTCTCAGCAAACTGTGTTATTTCTAAATTAAAACCAGTTGAAAAGAACAGTTTTAATCAACTTGTGAACATATCTGATGTATGCTAATGTGTGATTATGCGATTACGCCCTGCATGCTTCTGAACATTCTTGTGCTGTGTGTCAATAAAAGGGTCCAAAATGAATATGTTGTGTCATAAGTCGACACAGTTGGGATAAAGTTCCTCTTCCCTTCTTTTCTTTTATGATCATCGGGTAGGGAGAATTTTCCTTTTCAGCCGAGACGTTGACTTGGAGCACGAAAGAAATTTTAGGCATGTTTTTGACTAAGTTTGTCTGTTAAACATCGACGAATATTACAGTGACGAGTGAATGTGCGAAGTTGTCTAGGTGTTTGAAGTTTCATGGCTTTACAGCATTTAGTGTATAACTTTAGTTCATAGCTTTAGTCTACGTATACCTTATGTGTTGTGTATAGATTTAGCATAGTTTTCTAGTACTTGACTTTATAGTATTTAGTTCTTTACAGTATTCGTGCCATCAATGCGTTTATGTTCTACAAATAGCATGGAAATACGGGGACATTTTAATTTAAAGTGAGAGAAGATGCTCAAACATTTGGACGGATTTAAAGGCAGATGGAAGGCGAAATTCAACACCCTTTTCAAATTACTAAAACCACGTTTTTACGCTCTTTGTAATTACCATCCCAGCTGCATCATGGCCGGAAAATGGTGTACAGCGGCGCCTCGCATCGAGATTTTAACGACGACGGTATTTTTTATGGGAATTTATGGGCAGCAATTCTCCAGGAGAATTCGCTCACCTATCTTGCAAGCGTATGGTGACCTACAAAATTAGATTCATTTGTCCATGCTGATCCCCATGCATAAATTTAAATATGATACTCATGCAAGCAAAAAAAAAAATCGAAACATCAAGAAGGAAAGTGTCATAACGTAATGGGGGTATCACATACGATAATTTAGCGAGTATCCATTCAGTAGGCTCGAAAATTGATATTTACCGTTCGTAAAATTTTGATGTACAGTTACGGCATCTTTTATCTATCAAAGGATTGTGTTATTTATGAGTTAAAACCAATTCAAATGAAAAACTTTTATCAACATGTGAACATATGTTAAGTATGTTAATGTGTGATTGTATGTTTTCATGAATGAAAAACAATTCGTATGAATAGCTGTCATCAACTCGCCGACATCACTACTACCTTAGGTAAAAATATCACAAATTTCGTTACTGACCGGACAATTTTCACCTCCAACTGTAGTTCTAACGATAATAAAAAATTATTAACTAACCTTTATTTACAAGATGAAGTCCATCAAGTGACACTGAACGGGCAGAGGCACCCAGCAACATGCCCGTTTTTTTCTTGTCCAGCGCGTTTTCTTTTTGTCCAGCCCGTTTTCTTCTTTCTTTGCTTGGAACCTCCTGATCACTCTCACTCTTCCGTGCGTTTTAAGTGAACTCGATTTCACTTTCACTTCTCATACTCCACACCCTTTAACTTGACTTCAGAAAGTCTATAGGTTCTGCTTAACCCATCTACAAGGTAAATAACAAAATAACATGCCTCGGCAGTATCAGCGAAGGACATGTGGACTCCCCGGAGAGCCTCTGGTACAGAACTGGGGGTCGTGGTGCCCTGCTAGGCACTCCGACCTCGCCTCGATCCCAACTTTCGCATCGCTGCGGATCGTCCACAGCTGCGGGCGCTGAGGGCAAGTCGAGTGGTGCACAATAATTTGTCCGTTGTACTCGATGTCCGTTCCGTTGGTGAGCGGTTCAGTTGTACAACTGACCCTCGCATCAACGGACATCGTTCCAACCGAGTTCAAAACAATTGGGTAGCTGAACATGTCTATCTTGGTCAATCTTAGAGTACTGTTCTAAATACTTGGATTAGAACTTTCCTTTGCAGACGTGCTTCAAGTTTTTTGAATTTTTGTGTGATGGTCTTGCATTATGGGACCACTTCTCCCAAGATTTGGTCCGTTGTTGCGAGCGTGAAATGAACAATCGAGTTTCGTAATTAGCGAGTCCTTTTAATTCACGGACGCTCTAATTCAAGATATTTTTTTTAGAACCGGGGTCGACCGGCGATGGCAATTCAGGAGTTTGTGCCTTGCGTCAGTATTTCGTGAAGACCTCAAATTGTTTCAGATATCGAATTGACTTAAAACTAACATTTGCTATTCGTGAAATAGCGCTCTCCCGTACTATAGAAAATAGAACTAATAAGTTGGCTTGGTCGCAAATCTTACCCACAGAATGAAAACGAATGAAAATGTTCCGTTTTAGGTTGGTTCTCGGTTTCGTTTTACTGTACAAAAGATTCGTAATGAGCAAAATGAACTCAGTAGAGGGGGAGGAGAGGATGGAAAATAAGCATGTGAGCCAACCTTTTTATTCCAAAATGTTCTCCTAATATTCGAGAATACATGCGCGGCCTTTAATTTGACATATATTGTACACTCAAAGTGAGAAGTATTATTTTTTGAGTTTAAGATTCACTGAAGAGGAAAATCAACCCATCCGGGGACAGGAGGTGAAAGTAGCGCAAGTACAAAAATAATAAAAATAACAATTGCCTCTGTTTCTAAAAATCCTGAAAGTTCATATTCCGAAGTCAAAATAAAAATCAGAGCAGTTCCATCCAAGACATTGAAGATTTTTTTCCCTCTCGATCATCCAAGGTTTGGCAGAGAAGATGCTGGTACTGCAGCTTCGTTCTATACAGCTGAGCGCTGTTCTTCCTCCTCCCTTTCGTTGAAATCGTCGTCTTCTTCAACACTGTGGTTCCTGATCAGTGGCTCATGCTTTGATGGTGGCAACTGGATCAGCGCCAGAAATTGTTGAAATCTATGTCAAATTCCTCTACTTTGGGAGTGATTTGTCGCCCCGGCGGGTCTAAAGAATCGGGCAAGTTAATGAATGATACACTTCGTTTGACAGTTTTTACAATTGACCGTTAAGAATCGTTGCTCAAAAGCATTACTGGCTATGTGTGAGGTCAGCATTTACAGGGCGGCGACTGCTTTCGGTCAACGACTCAGTCAGTAGCTGACAGATCTTAACTATGAAAGGACCACTGTTGAGAATCTTTTACATTTCAGCTAACACAGTTTACCTCTGAATTCTTGCTGTTTCATTCAAAAACTTAGGTTTATATGCAACCATGAGCATAACACACGAACAACTGAGTACGAGAGGCATCGTTCTTTTATAAATAAGTTGGTCCTTTCAAGAGCGAAACGCAATGCATGCTGGAAGCCCTCTGCAGATGGTCTACGTTAACCGTAATTCGACTGTTCCGCCTGCTGTCCATTCGACTGTTCCGTCAGCTGTCCAATTCATAAACACTTTGTGTCCCGAAGATTACTCTAGTTACCACCTTTATTTAAACTCGTCCCCTGCCTGTGAATGCTTTTATAGTTTGGTTGATCGATAGAGGGCCCGGAATTGAATTCGACGGCACTCCCGCGTTCCGAGGTTAGACGCGCTCTCAGCACTTCCTTCTTTACACTCGGATTCAACAGTATTCAGTTAATTGAAATATTCAAATACGAGGATTTTTAATTAACGCAAATGAGGTGAGTGTTGGCACACCATTGCACAACGGTGGTTTACATTTCCGCGGCTACCAAGAAACTTAGATTCGTGATTCCATGCTATCATAACTGTTTTATCAATGAGCATTTCAGTCGCAATTTTTCTCATCTAAATCGTTCGATGTACAAAGGTGGAAGCACTTGTGGCCTACACATAGGTAACGAAGACGCACATGCGCGTCAGGAGCCGGAGTTAACGATAGCAATTCAACATAACTAAATAGTAGTGGAGTAGAAGGTAGCAAAATATGTAGCACATCACGAAAGTTTTAAAAGGTACATCGGTGGCCCAGCACGTGAGGAATAATTCTAAGGACCTTAACACTTTAAGTGCGGTTCTCCACACAGGTAAAATTTCATGTTGGCAATTATTTCCGTTGCGGATGTAAAAATGAAGGATTTTGTTTTCACAAATTTGGTTAGGCTATTCATTTTCCTTCTAATCTAAACTAGCTTATTCAAATAATGAACACAAATTTCATGAACACTTACAAATTTGTATTCCTATGTGTTGGCCCTTTGGTTACGTTAGGTTAGGTTAGATGATCGCGTGACCACATATGGCCACGTCGCGCTTAAAGTGTTAAGATTAGATGGAGATTATTCATAAGATGATGGAATACAAGCAATTGGCTACAAGTAGGTGGCGTGTGGTGGCTCGAATAGCCTACATTGTGATGTATAGTGGCGTGTGGTGCCTACGGTATCTCCACCCTCCACACCCCGATACGCTGCTTACGATCAATGTACCCGGCTTTGGGTTACGCACAACACAGACCGGGTGACCTGCGTAGCAGAGGCCGTGCACGGCCTAGCGTCTACGAGAACGAGAAATTTTCAGCTCTTCTCTAAACTTTAGACACTGAACCCTTCAATTTGTGAAAGGAGAAGTAAATACCACATTATGGTTGATAAAATTTTATTTTGGTTTTGGTGAGTTTTAATATCGTTTATACAACTCGCTATAAAAAAGACGCCCTCAAAGCATTGCAAAAGGAACAGTGTTTCAAACAATAGGAGAAAAGAGAGGAACATGTCAGAATCTAACAGTTTTCCTATTCAATTTCAACGACAGAAACACACATTACGGTTCTAAACTGGCGCAGCTCTGACTCTCAAAATGATCTCATTTTTTATTTGAACTGTGTACAATACCCAAAAAATACAGGGTGTGGCGTCCATAAAGTCTTTCGCTGGATAGTCATTGGGAACGCACGTATATCAGGGCAGATAACCAATAACAAATAAGTCATCGGACAGAAAATCAATAAGTCATCAGACAGAAAATCAATAAGTCATCAGACAGATAATCAATAAGTCATCAATGTGACACGAAAAAAATTCTAATATAATATCATCACCCGATTCGGAGGAGGGACGTACAAGTCTATCCCTTGAATCCGGGAAAGATTCCACGGGCATCCTGTACATCGACAGAACGCCTCATTATCACGTGTGGCACACTCCAATCTAAGTAAACTTGGTACAACTTGAACTCGAAGATAACATAAACTTCCTATCTTAACTTGATGACGAGGAATTTCATCTCAAAATATTACGAAGTGACGTGGGCCCTCAAAATGTTTTATTTTTAGTAGAATTAACTTCAAAGAGGCCGAAACGTACCCAACATCACGAGAATCGCCAGAAATGGAGTGGCACTGCCGAGCATTACGAGAAGAAAATCTAAAAGAACCATGATGGAAAATACGCGAAACTTTAAAGGAACGAGTCAAAATAAAAGGCATACGAAAATACATTCACTCAGAGTAGCTGCGCACGGCAATAAATGTCAAGCGCAAGTGATCGGTTATATATATAGTATATATTATGTTCTGAGATATATGTACACAGTATGCACAGTGGGCTCTCTGACGCAAACATGAAAAACAAGCAACACTCTCCCCGCCGTTGTCTAAGAAAATGTTAATGTCTCTGAAATTCTAGTAATACCATCAATTTGGAATAATAATAATAATGCTAACTGGAAAATAAGCAACACTCTACACTCCACTTTTTGAATCAGTGCACGTCTCCGTAATTCTGAAAATATTACCAATTTTGGATAATAGTAATAATTTTTGACGCAAGCCTTTTTTTAGGCCTTCACACACACTATCACGGCAGAGCTAAGGAGCTGTCCAGGACGAGAGTGCGCTGTAGATGCACTCAATTTCACACGGCTTGTCCTAAAGGTAAATTCGTTCGAGATCTCTTCTGTCATTACACATTCTCTTATAATACACGCGAGTTCATTTTCTTCGAAACATTAATCAACGTTCTCGAGGAGAGTCTGGACGACACGAGCAGATATTTGGGCATGTCATTGCAAGGTGTTCAACTCCAGGTGCGCTGATCACGAAGTGCAATTCCTCGATAGCCTGAGTCGGTATCAGATAATGTCCAATGCATGTTTACGTGATTAAACCTATTCCTACTCTACTGATGCGAAAAATATAACGGTTACACTCGAACCATCACTTTTAATATGTATTTAGCGATGAAATAATTCTACGAAAGTGAAGGTGGTCATCAGAACTCCAGATGAATACTCCTCGAATATTTGAAAAACGCACATTTTTTCAAACAATACAAGATTGGAAATAAACATAGCTATCACATGAGTTCCAGCAACTCGTCACTGTAGGTGTTAACGGTCGAACCATTGAACATTCCTCAGTCTGCGCTGTGACAAAGAGTGATATCTCTGTACGTGAAGGTCAAGACGAGCATGAATTTAAACCATAGACTTGGCAATTGACAATTCGAAGATTATTTGTAAGCACTTCTAATCTCCTCACCATTCAAGTTTTGGAGAATGGAAGCAGCAATAACGAGTATATACGAGGTGGGTTCGAAAAACAATTAACCAAAATTTTCTCATTAGTGAATAAATGAAACAGGGTTTGGAAATTTGCATGGGAAATTTGCGACTGACAGCTTCTTGCTGGCAGAAGCTATCAGTCGCCGGCAAACCGCCGATGAGTGAGGAAGTGTGAGCGCCCAGTCGGATTGTCATTTCTCACAGCATGCATGATTCACTTGAACAATGCTGCCGGGTGATATTTGGCATAAAGCTTTGACATTCCCTAGCGGAAACGATCCGCAAGATTCAACACGCCTTTGACGACAGAACAATCGACACCACTTACGTAAAGTTCAGTCGCTTCAAAAACGGCTGCATAGCAGCGGAGAAAAAAGTACAGCTTTAACGTGCACAAATGAGACAGTCATTGACAACGTGAATACTTTGTTGTTTCAGGAGCCGTGTTTGAATCACGAATGCAAGTTTCATCGAATCACGATAAGAAAACTTGCAGACGAGGCGAGCACCAATACTGGATGCATCTATTTTATTTCCTCATAATATTTGGGATACAGGAATATCTGATCTAAGGTTCATTCTATAGCTGCAACGATCGCCAAGCAGCAGCTCTGGTTGGAGATCTCACAGCATATCCAACAGAGTGTGAACAGTGACCAAATTTCTAGCAGAGCAATCCATAACTATGAGTCTTAGGTTTATGGGGACTGCATAGAAACAAAGTTAGTCTCATCAAATGGAAACATCTAAAATGACATGTCAAAAAATCACGGCAGTCCCGTAGCAGTCATTTGGATCGTTCTCATTAACTTCTGTAGCGTGGTTCATTACGAGTATGCAACACAAGGCACAACCATCTTGTGGGTACAAAAGAGCTTCTACATCGTCTGCGTGACGCAAAAGACCGGCCAATGAGCACCTCCAACACGATAATGCACCCGCCCAACCTTCAAATATAATACAGAGTTTCGGCCAGAGTTTCGACGCACACCTGTCCGTTGTCAGACTTAATACTCTGCCAAGATTAGATGGAGACTTCTGGTTTTCCATCAAGCTGCCCATAAACACAAGGAGACTAGATCAGTGCAGTAAGACATCACACAGAATGCGACGGACCACTTGAGCGCCATCTCAACAGATACGTACGAGCGCAGCTTCCGACAGTGGCACGAGTGCGTGGTAGTCCAAGGGTAGTACTTTGGAAGAGATTAGTATATGATTTTTGTATTTAAATATGAATATCTATGAACAACATTCTTAAAAAAACAATTCGTATCTATTCTTGCGAGACGTAACAGACACTGAGACCTACGAATATCACTGTTAGTTCCATTGCAGATGAGTACAAGGGCATATCAATGTAGATGAATGTATACCTCTCGTATACATGTCTCATACATTCTTCCGGCCAAGCATCAGGCTACTTTCTCCCAACTACATTTGAATATTTGGTTATAAAGATTCGGATCCTCTCAGCTACATTCCTGCTCACTCTCACCGCGCTCATACAGCCGGTGATCCCTACAGACATTCAAACCATAGCGACAGGCGAGATTCCGCAACACCTACAAGAGCGGGAGACCTGGAGGAGGAGACGGAGAGGCCGAGAGATGGGCAGGCGCAGCAGACCTCGGGCTAGGGTTGAGCTCGCATTCTCTGATGTCCAAAGTGGGGATGCCGAGGTGGTAGAGTTGCAGGGGGGAGAGCTGCAGCAAGTGGGGGTGGTAGTGCATGAGGGCATCCCAGCAGAGGCGGTGCAGGGAGGGCACGGTCAGCCAGCACTTGAGGAGCTCGCCTGTGCGCACAGCTGCTGGCTCTGGGGTGGCCAGCACGCCCCCATGCATGTAGAGGCAGCCCTCCTGAAATGGGCGCGTCGTCAGAGTCAAGTCCAAACACGGCATCAATGCCAGACACAAACACGGCATCAATGCCAGACACAAACACGGCATCAATGCCAGACACAAACACGTGATCAATGTAACTTGAGAAGGAAGAGGAACAAAAGATAAAGAAAAATCAGTGAAGAAGGCGTGAAAATGGAAAGAAGTAAAGTGGGCACGAAAGATAAAACTCCTGAAATCCTGGCTAAAGCTGAAGTAACCTAACAGTGCCCCCTTGGGGCCGCTAAAATTAAAACTGATTAAAAAAAATATTACTATTAACTTTTGGCTCTTTTACGAGTCCTCCGATGCAACGAAGCTCCAGCCCCTGACGCGCTAGAAAAATTGTACTGCTGCTCATGAGTCCCAACTTAGGGTGAGATAAGCAAATGGCCCATGCGAGGGTAACGAAAGAGAGGGTAACCCAAGCGACGATTAACTTAGGGTAAGCAAAAAGAGCGTTACCAAAAAGAGAGTAACCTAAGCGAAGGCCATCAAAAAGAGTGTAGCTTAAGCGAGGGCGACTAAAAAGGTTACCTTAGTGAGGGTGACTAAAAAGAAGGTCACCTTAGTGAGGGTGACTAAAAAGAAGGCTACCTTAGTGAGGGTGACTAAAAAGAAGGCTACCTTAGTGAGGGTGCCTGAAAAGAAGGCTACCTTAGTGAGGGTGACTAAAAAGAAGGCTACCTTAGTGAGGGTGCCTGAAAAGAAGGCTACCTTAGTGAGGGCGGCGGCGTGGAAGTGGCGAGGGGACGAAGCGCAGTGCGGTAGCTCCTGCCACCGCAGCGTCCGCAGGTCCAGCCGCCACATGTCTCCAAACGACACGTTCTCGTTGCAGCCTCCATGGATGTACACGTCTGCACACACGCAACAACAGCTTCAGTTCCTCACCCAAGTTTAATGAAAACTTGCACCCTTACGCAAGTTACGCAGTTAGATTATTCATCAGTTTGAAGTTCCCTATCCACATGAAATGTGTTTCAAGTAGAGCGAAGAGAAGACGGGACCATTTAGAAGGGACTGAAGAAAATGTAGAATCTATGCACAGGTGTATTTTCATACCGGATTCCCTGGGTAAAGAAATAGCAAGTTAAGAAGGAAGGGGAAGAAACGACTAAGAATTGATAACAAAGAAAGTATGAAAATTGAAAGATGCAAAATAGGCACAAAAGATAAAAGTTTAGAAGGTCTATCTATAGATGGGGTTACCTAACAACAGCTTTCCTGGGGTCGCCAATCCCCATAACATAGGACAGACAAACCTAACTAGCCTAACCCTATTTCTATCATATGTCTGCTGAGGGGAACCAGCCTTATTTGCACGCATAAAGTCGGTGATAAAGTGCGTGGTTTCATGCAAATTTGACAGCTCTAAGTTGTTTCAATACATTTGGAGTTCATTTAAATGCTTGGCACAAATATGCATGTTCCTTGGTTGTCAAAAAGTTAACAAATGGGTTACGTTAACAAATGGTCTCGCGCCATATCAACAAATGATCAACGTTAATGGAGATCACGAATGGTCTCGCACAACGTCAACACAATGGTTAGGTAATGGTCAAGTGTGACGTTAACACTAAAATTCAGTTTGATTTATGACGTTCAAGTGTTAGTAACTCGCACGTTTACTGCATCGAGTTCCTGACGACCATCACCGTTAAAATATTGTTCTTTTGAAGCTAAGAAAAGACACTGAATACATCATGTCAGGAGCACCGAAAATAGCACTGGAGTGCTACAAGCCCGCAGCAATGAAAAGACACGGAAAACAACATGCATGGATCAATGAAAGCAAAAAATGAATGCCACATACGGTAAATGACGCAGGAACACCGCCATCTAACCGCACAAACGGCGCTTCACTTCATTGACAAGAAAGAAAAGAAAGAAAAATTGTTTATTCTGATCTCATTCACATACAAAGCATGGTACATCGGGTTTCAATCAGTAAAATTACAGTCTTAAAATTAAAACATGGAAGACAAGTGACACTTCTGATTGTGATCAGTGACTACAACCTTCAAATTTCGGGTGGAAGTCACGTTGAAAATTACAGCCCTCAAGTTATCAAACATAAAGAGAGTGAGCAGAGACGTCGTCAGGGGCAGCAACTCACAGTGGTCGTGCTGTACCATGACGTGGCACTTGCGAGGCCTGGGGTACGTGTTGGATGCAGGATCGGGCTCCGTGCTGACGGTGTGCCAGGTCAGGTCCTTTAGGGAGAAGGCGGGCAGGCGGTGCAGGGGCGCCGAGTCGTCCTTCTGGCCGCCTCCGAAGATGAGCAGGTCGTCTCCATACAGGATCATCTCGTGGCGGTATCTGGCCAGGTTGAGATAGATCGTCAGCGTAAAGCTCCCTATTTCCAGGAAATGGGATCCGAAAATTTTCTGCCTAATTAGATTAGATTTTCAATAAGTTCAAAGCTCCCAATCCTCATGAAATATGATATAAAAAGGGGGATGGAAACGGATTTTTTTAGTATTGACTTTAAAGAATGGGGAAACTATGCCCAAGGTGTATTCTCACAAAGGATCCCCTGAGCACAGAAAAAGTAAGTTAAGAATGAAGAGGAGAAAAAGACGAAGAAGAGATAGCAAAGGTGGGGAAATACAAGTCCCGAAAGCACAAGAGGCACGCACCCAGTCTAACTTTTCACTCGGGACATCATAACTATCTATAATTCTGGCCGCCCAAGCGCAGACATCGCCGCCGGATACTTGATTATTTATCAACGGGGCAGAAAGAAAGTTAGATTAGGCAGTCTTCGCTGGACGTACATACTCGTACGTCGCGCTCGTTCTATGCATGGATGGGTGTTCAAAATTTTCACGGAACTCTAAATTTTGAAGCCAATTTATATGGCACCTGAAACGAGCACGACACATACCGAGAACTACCTGTACCAAGTTAGGGAAATACGAGGGACGACGGTCCAAGACGGTGGAACTCGATAATGAACTGCGCTGCCAGTCTTCTGAACAGCAACACACGCGTGGGCACAATCAGTTCATCACGACCTCGGAGGAAAGAATGCGTCATTCAACACAGAACGCGGCGACAGTCTCTATTATTGTGACTAGCCTTAGCGGTAGACTTCCATCCATGAGCTTTTTCATTAAAATACGAGCTCCTGCTGTTGAAAAATGCCATGGAATTGTACATTTCAGTATAAAAAATTCTCTCACTGGATCGTTCAAAGAGTCCGAACATACGACTGAATGGATTTTTCACGAATTGACTTCATCATGGCACTTCCATGTTGAATGTTCTATGTTCAATTTAAAAGTCTTAAATTAATACAGCAGTAGCACTAACTTCCATTAGTGTATCAACATACACTCAAGTGGTGCTGCTTCAGTACTTGAGCCCCACAATTTTCGACCGAAGTTTTACTAGTTTAAATAGAACCGTCCTGCGCTTTTCTCGAGTCATACATCTTCCTACAGGACTAAACGCATCTCATCTTGAGCTAGAGTCACACGGCGTCACCATGGGGATCACTGATAACACGATGCAATGAAGCACATCAAGGTCTTGGTTTTTTCTCGTTTTTGAAATCTTGATTCGACACCAACTTCAAATGACTTGCGCCCCCGCAGGCTCAAAGGATTCCTAAAAAAATCGACTTGACCAATCCTTGTGGGCGGCCATTTTCCGGCACTAACCGTTGCTCACGTCAGTTTTTGCTTTAAAAATTACATTTTCCCAATAGATATGTTTTTATAAAGTTTACTCTTTAAAAAATACAAATACACTCGCTCGTAATTTTTCGAGGCCCCGATTGATGAAAGTGAGAGTAATAAGAAATATTCCTACATCATCAGCAGAATACATATCTAGTTGAAAATCTAGTCAAGTTATATACCTAAACGAAGTTATACCTAAAATACGAAGAAGTCAAATACTTTTTTGCGCTCATGAGATTTTCCGTTAATGATCTCTTTGCATAAAAAAAAACATGTAATCAGGTGTATGAATGGGCATAATTGTGAGTAGAAGCGTAAAATTTTTACCTGCTCCTCCTTCGGTAGTAGTGGCAGTTACACAAAAATTCTTATGAGAAAGAAACCAGAATTCTTCAATCTACCTCCATAACCCTTCGAAATTTTATCAATTTCTCTTGTCCCTCTCTGACGTTTGAATAGGTTTACCTGACACAAGTCAACATAGACTAAAAGTACAAACAAACCCACAAATGGGGTCACCACGTCCCATCACATCACAGCCCAGCGGCGTTACAAGTGTCCAAGCCAACACAAAGCTAGAGTACAAACAAACGAACAAACAAATGGGCGGGAGGATGACTATGACCCACTAGACGCATGTGCTAGAGCTGGATGTACCTGGTCATCGGCTCGACTTGGTCCATCCTGGTTCTGTAGAGCTCCTTCCACACCCGGTCGACTACGTTAATTTTGTGCACGTCCATGTTGTACTCGTAGCCGGTGGTGCCCCCCACCACGTACAGCTCGTTGTCGTCGAGTACCACCGCCTGCCCATACCAATTAGTTAAAGCTTTACCGTCTGTGTGAATTTCAAAGTCCACCTTCTCATAAAGATGCCGCTTTAGTTTTTCGTACAAAGCTAAATGTAGTCTCATTGCATGTATACATAATACAGCTGCTAGATTTTTTTATCTAGTTAAATGTAGCTTTATTGTCATAATAATTTGGTTAGTGACGGGTCCCAACTAACGTATTTGAGTGGTCTTATTTTAGAACACAGACGATGACCTGCACTCGCTGGTGCTGATCTCACCTCTCACCTCTGCAGCCCCCCAATCTAGGGCAATGTCAGAATC
>VOMN01031776.1:0-14516 GCA_014899125.1 Orchestia grillus
CGCTACATTTCAAAGTAGCGCTGCCCAGCTCTGGAATGTGTGAGGAAAGTAATCCTCTATCGTACCCGTTACGCTGTGGTGCCAATCGACATAAGTTTCGGATTACAAAATAAACTCATGAATGAAGTGAAACAGTTCGATAGATAGTAAATAAAAGCTATATTTCATTACGAGTGTTGATATTTATTTATTTCAGTGTGATATTCTTAGTTGATATGATGAAATCCATTCTTTCTAAAAAGGGAAAAATATTCATTTAGAGTTTCTTACTGATCTGAAAAAAAAACAAGTTTAGAATCGAGTTTAACAGATTATCAAGCATGAATTTGGCAATTTATATTTTTCGTTACTTAAATGTAAATTATTCATAGTTTAAAGCTCCCTATCCTTATGAAATTTGATACTAAGAGCCCTAAGAGATCTAAAAAGGAACCATCTAGTTGGGACTGTAAAAAATGTGGCACCTGGGCACAGGTGTGTTCCCACACCGAATTCCCTGTGCATAGAAACAGCAAGTTAAGATGAAAGAGGAAGAAAAAACAAAGAAGATATTAACGAAGAATGTATGGAAGTCGAAAGAAGCAAAGTGGACACGAAAGATAGAAGTCCCAATGGCTTATCAATAACTGAGGTAACCTAATAGTGCTCCCCTGGGGGCTCGCTAGTCCCCATAGCATAGAATAGACAAACCTAACCTAACCTAACTCTACCACCTATCCTATGACCCCGGAGAGGTACGCGACTTCCAAGTTTCATTTTCAGCTTTTCTATGTCACACTCGCACGTATCCAGGATTCGTCAGCGAAACTGAGTGTTAAAGTCAGTAAATAGTTTGATGTGAGTAATTAGATTCAAAAAAATACCTCAGTCACGTTCCTATATTCCCATCACCTCAATTTCATAGGTCGTCCGAAACTGATAAATTTACATATCGGCATTCAATCATTTCAAATTACAACTACTACTCGTGTTACACGTAAATCAAGACTCCGGGACTCTCAGTTAATTTTTATCACTGAACACGAGTCTCTAATAAGTCTGCAGACTCATTGCTCACACGCACATGTCGCTGGGCATTTGGTGCTGCCCACGCTCGACTGATTTGTGTAGAGATAACAACAGAGATCGTTCTTTTTTCTAGATTCAATTAAAGACGCGATCGCCTCTGGATAACGGTGTTAATAGTAACGTAGGCTGCTATCAAATTTACTTTGAAACAATGAATTCCGACTACAGTACAACATTAGTTTCGTCGTCCGTAGAATTATGACAGATTTCATTCACGAACAGTTCCCGTAGATAAAATCATACTTGTAGTCTCGACTAACAATACCTCGACCTTTTCTCTAAAACCTCCGTTGAATTCGTTCGTCAGACTTTTTCTGTTTTGCTTTTCCTTTAACGGATAGAGAATTGAGATATATCTACATGTTTTCTTGATTTAAAAACAGAACATGTGGATCCCCACAAAATCTGATGTCGCTCATTTTGCATACAACCAACAGTATAGGCTAAGTGCCTGCACATCGCGCCTTCATTAAAAAAAACTGATATTGCAAGTTTGAGGGTCGTTTTTTCTGTACGTATGAGTTTATAAATTTGAGAAAATCCGAGAGCCTCGAAAAGAACATGTTTCAACCAAGTGAATCCAGAAATAATTACGTAGAGCCAGTTAGGCTTGATTTAACGTCATAAGGACCACGCTCAGGAATAATAGACGCTAAAAAGTATGCAATTTACAGGATCTTGAGTTTTTTTGTTCCAACAATTAGTAAATACAGACACTAGTGCATAGAATGTAAAAAACTTTTACTTAATATTTCATTCGTTAAAAAAAATTAGTTCTCGTAAGGTTTATTTTCGAGTCTAAAAAAACACGAAAAATGAAGTTCATCATATCAGAACATGGATTTTTCATAGGTTTTTCTGTCAGTCGGAGTATGTAGGTCTTCTAGAGCATCATCGCATGGGAAGCCTTGTCGTGTGATCTTTATTCACGTCATCAAATGGGAAGTCTCACCGTGAGATCTTTAGTCACATCATCACATGAGAAGTCTCGCCGTCTAATGCTTAGAAAGCAAAAGCGGAACTTTTTCGGCTTTACGCGAGCTCTGTCGGTGGTTCTGCTCCCCATCGTTAGGTTACAGCGGCAATATTGTTTTATAGTGGGAAAGAACTTCATAATTTGCAACAGTTTTCATTTTTGAACACGTAAAAGACCTTTGTAAGCGTGAACACAAACACCGCACAAAACCACAATGAGCATTGGTTTCCCGGAGAAGCAGCTCGAATTAATAAAAAGAAAATTTAAAAAATCTATACAGGCTTCTCAAATCAGACTGACTTACCTCAGTTTTAAAAAAAGTTGACAACATTTAATCCTTTCCTTGGATGTGCCAATGCTTTTACTTCTTGTCTACTTGAAGTCGTGAGCAATCACGGCGAGCGTAGCAAATTAGGATGAACGCTAAAATCTGTGTTGTTATCTCCGTTCATTTTCATTACCGGGACGGTTGCCGAGGAGTAACTTAAGACAACATTCAGTTACATCAGAGGGCCCCTATGACTTCATGCATTTTAAATACTAATAATACTTTACGCTAAATTGAGTAGGACTGCAACATTTTCTTCAATTTTTTTGCATGGCTCATCAACGTGAACGATCTTCAATCCAGATCTCCTCAGATGGATGCGTTCATTTTGCCCGCCATTTTCATTCCGTACAGCACATCTTGACGTTTGACGAGTTTTTGGGTTTCGATATTGCAGATGAAGTATTCTGCAGTGGGACCTGGTTCTTACATCCGAAACTATGTAGTACGAAATTGGATGTCCTTAAATATGCGTATTTGGCAAAGGGAAGTCCACTTTGCGCTAAACTCAGCGGCTAAGGGGAGTAATACGAAGAGATTGTACAGGTAGGTAGACGGGCCTGTACAGGTAGGCAGACGGGCCTGTACAGGTAGGCAGACGAGCCTGTACAGGTAGGTAGACGAGCCTGTACAGGTAGGTAGACGAGCCTGTACAGGTAGGTAGACGAGCCTGTACAGGTAGGTAGACGGGCCTGTACAGGTAGGTAGACGAGCCTGTACAGGCCTCGAAAGTTCTCTGGCGTGCGACTGGCACTGGCTAAGAAAAGGCAATGAGCCGAAATAAGAGAGCTTTCTGGTGGTGATTTAGATGACTTCTATAACAGAGTCGGGAATCGTACAGCGGATAAACCAAGGAGTAGGAAATTGCGAGAGCAGGATATCACGGAAGCAGAAAATCGTGGGAGCAGGAAATCGGGGGAGCAGGAAATCGTGGGAGCAGGATATCGCGGGAACAGGAAATCGAGGGAACAGAAAATCGCGGAAGCAGGAAATCATGGGAACAAGAAAACGTGGGAATAGGAAATAGGTCACTTAGTGTAATAGGACATTAGCATGAGCGCCTGAACGCCAGTCGTACAACCAGTTCTTTGATTTGCGGGTAAAAACTTTGTAAAAATAAAAAAATTACGCGGATTTAAAAGTATTTTAAAATTATGCTAATCCTTTTAATTCCGCGAAGATGGGGGGGGGGAATTCTAGTCGTAGAACTTTTAAATATTAAATTTTTAGCTGGGGCTAAAACTTGCAATTCTTGCTAGAACTCGTCAGTTCCAACACCTCACACGAGATACCTCATTAAGGTAGACATGAGACACAATGGAGTTGATACCGTTGGCTTTGCGGAACCATATCGATGGCTGGTCTTAAGCCGCCCTGTTAGCCACTGTTGCTATAGAGGCTTCATGGTAACTGTGAGAGATGCGGGATTTATAATGACATATTCATGTTTTGAATTTGAGAAACAGAACTTAAAAGGCCATTGAGTGGCACCAGGGGGTGATTCAACAAACATAAAATAAGAAATTTGTTAAATGAAACGATGAATGAGAAAATATTTCACCTCAGCTAAGCTAAAAATGGTTCATTCATAGAATAAAAAATACTATGTTCGACTTTGTATTAGTATTCAATATTATGAAGCATCCAATAACACAATGCAATATACCGATGAGATTCACTTGATACATTCGCATTTTATCATAAAGCTTGCGTATATAGTATCAGTATAGTTACTGAGAAGAACGATATTCATAGACCTGTTATTATGTATCATTATTCAAATCCTTTGCAACTAATCGACGCAGCTTGGCGCAAAATAAACTCCCGTACGTCATGGCTACCAACTCCTGCGCAACAACCAAGAAGAACCGTGGCAACGAGAAAACTGCACCCTTTTTCTTCATCTTTAGTAGTACGGTACACTCACTAAATACCTAGCCTCGTGGTCTCCAGGAAAAGCATAACTAGAACTGAACAGTTTATATTAGTTACTATATTAGCCATGTCTCAGGGCTGGGGCAGAGTTCGGGTTCAGAGATGTAAATCATTCTTCCTCTTCATCACCAGACCTAATTTCTGTGAAAAAGTTGTTTCTCAGGACTCGAGGATGCACCAGGGTATCTTTTATTCGTGAAATTGAGTGCACAATATTAGATTAAAATCAGTGTTTGCATTATAGATATCACAACCATTCAAATTTGGTACCTTGTGTATTCATAGGTATGAATTCAAAACTTTTGGTTCAATACACCGTTCAATAATTTTATAGGCGCACGAGAATTATTTTGTGCGTAAGTTTAGGTTTGAAGCCTCAGTCACTGTGCTCTCTCTGTAGAAACAACGAGCCAGTAGTGCAACATTTGTTACATCATCGTAAATTTACCTGAATTTTCAACTCTTTTCTATGGAAGGCGAGAGTCGGCATTGCATCGACTAATCGAGTTAATTAAGAGACTTTAAACCGTCTGCACACTACTGACAATTCATTTCAAAGTCTAATGTTATACATCATCAGATGAGTAATGTACATCTAATGATGTATAATAGATAAAAACAGTTGCGACTCAGTGAAATGGTTTTGTCACTTTTTTCGTAAATTAGATTCTCAATAAGGAAATATACTTTTCATCACACTGTTACGGCTATGAAGAACGAAACAGTTGAGCAAACAGACATTCTTGCCCCTAAGCCTCATTCGAGATATTCATCCTTAAATTTATTTCGCCCATTTGAGACACAAAACAAAATTAACAAGAATTATAGGACGGAGGCTCCCGCCCGTTAATGGGGACTCGCATTCGGCGCGAGCAATCCTAAAAATTTGGCTGAGCTCATCAACGCGTTCTCGCTTAATGCGAAATGCGCTTCCTTGGCTTGGGAGGTCATTGTCATGCTGGAGCTGCTTGCCTTCACTCAGACGCAAGGCAGACACCGCTGTCGAGCGTGGCAGGCTTTCGCACTTGGCAGATGTATCTGACTTTTTCCTGAGTGAAAGTCGATACAGCTGTCAGTTGAGTGAATCTGACATGCCTTACAGCTGTATCTGCCTTGTTCCTGAGTGAAAGTCGATACAGCTGTCAGTTGAGTGAATCTGACATGCCTGACAGCTGTATCTGGCTTGTTCCTGAGTGTAAGTCGATACAGCTTCCAATTGGGTAAATACGATAAACCTGCCACGTACAAGTTCCTTGTTTCGAAGTGCAAGCCTATACTTACTCGTACAAGGCAGACACAGCTGACAAGTACATCAGTTTCACAAAGCTGCATTTGTCTTGCATCTGCCAGATATCCTTAAGAAACAAGGCAGACGCAGTCAGTTGTAAAGCCTGCAAGATTCTCACAACTAGGCCTGCTCTAAATCCAAACTATATATAGCGACACGTGGCAGGCTTACATTACGCCTCAAACAAGCCGCCAGAGTACACGACGTTCTAAAGTATTATTAGTCAGAGCGCTATGCTGCGACTAGATCGAGTGCGTTTATCCGGCGAAACTAAGGCATGTTTCATGTCAGATATGCCTAGTACAGTCCGCGAAGCATCTTGGATACTCTTTTTGGGGGATAAGCGTGCATTTATGTCGCAATTGAGTTAGAGATCTGCAATTTTGAATTGAATATATTTTTCCCAGCCTTTGGAATTTGGATGAAATGAGGTAATCAAAGGCGAAATATGAAAATAACTCATCCATTAGATTTGGGTACAACATAAAATGGTAGTCAAAATATTGAAGGTGTGCACTACCTGAAGCTGTGCTTAAAGTCAAATTAATCTCCTTAATTCACAGTTACCCATACCAATAAGTAAATAAACTTAATTTGTGCTCATGAGTTGAGCTTCACTGAACTGTGCCCCAATCAAAACATTTACATGCTGATGTCCATCGCTCATATCATTCTCTACCTTCAAAATTGAATTGAGGCCCAGTATTAAGGAAAACAATTCCACGTAACACATCAGGGGAACACTCTAAGCGCCCATCGAAATGAAAGAAAATTACCCGGCAGTTTTTCTCCACACCAAGACGATGGCCGTCGTGCAAGAGTATGTTACTTCCACAAATCTGTCGAGACGTTAGGATTCTTGCGCTCCCGATGTTCCGAGACAATTTTATTAGAGCTCCTCACGATGTCGGTAACCTTTTAAAGAATAGTCTCTTTTTACGCTCGTAATCAATATCGAATCCTTAAACGAGTTCCACTACTGTCAGCACAGACACCCACTGTTAGCTAAGGAGGGAGAGCACGTCTAATTAAATGCGTGAATTTCAATTGGCTGTGAGGGGAAAATAAACTTTCTAGTGTTAAAGAGGTCTGGCCGGGAGACAGGCGCACCCTGCCCGTGCTCGGGAGGCGTTTAAAGGAGACGGTCGTAAGCGGCGCTGTGTGTCAGGGGCTGTTCGTGTCCAGCGCGGTGTCGCTAATTCGCGGGTCCGGTCTTGTGATCCCGATCTGTGTACACTGTCACCTCTCTGACTCAGGTGCTTTCGCTCCGTGATCCCGTACTGTGTACAGTGCCTCCGCTCTGTGATCCTGTGCTGAATTTGGCGCCTCGCTCTGTGATCCTGCGCTGAATTTGGCGCCCCGCTCTGTGATCCTGCGCTGAATTTGGTGCCCCGCTCTGTGATCCTGCGCTGAATTTGGTGCCCCGCTGTGATCCTGCGCTGAATTTGGTCCAACGCTCTGTGATTCCGAGCTAAATTTAGTGCTATTAATCTGCGAGCCCGCGCTAAATTAAGTGCTTCTGCTCTGTATCCCGCACTAAATATGATTCTCCGCTGTTATTCTGAGCTAAATTTGACTTTTTTACTGTGCTCTGTGTACACTGCTACCTCTCTGAATTTGGTGCTCCCACTACGTGATCTTGCTTTGCGTACAAAGCTCCTGCTCCGAGATCCTGCACTAAATTTGGTGTAACCGCTCTGTGATCCCACGCTAAATTTGGTGCGCCTGCCCAGCGTTAAGTGCTCCAGTTTGAGATAACTGATCCCGCTCAGAGTTTCGTGCTTCAATTGAGCTAAGCGCTGCAGCCTTCGGTTACTTTCAGCCCATCCCAATAAAACGCAGGTCCCTCCTGGAATAAAGAACGAAGAAGCCTGATCAAAAATAACAGGCCATGCAAATAAACAAGGAATTGTGAACGCGATGTTGCCATTACAAATTAGTTTGCAAAAGAAAGTTTCTACATTGTCAGTCAGCGTCTCATTACAAGAACGCGGTGTGTAAAAACGAAAACTGTCAGTTGTATGTACCATCGATTTTGCCTTCAAGAGCGAAAAATCGAAAGGAAATAAGACCTATATATACTTTGCTGCAACACTAAGCCAACGTCAGACATGTGCAATTGCATTGCTCATTCTGCACCGAGTCTTTGGGATGACCTTTGGACGGTGAATTCCTCGTGGTACGATAAACAGTAAACGGATGACTAAGACTGAAGCTATCACACCCAAGTGAAGTTCAGTAATTTGGCAAGATGCCCTGTAAATTCAAGTCCATATGGGTATCCGAAAAGTTATCCTTTCTATAGTGATTCCCCTGGGATGATTAAGTATTCATGCTCTTAAGTGCGTACAAATGAATAAGTAAACGCGCAACATACCAACAAATTACGCTGGGTAAAGAAACCCACGAGACAACGAAAGTATTCGTACTTTTGTAACTTCTTTGGAAAGCAAGTACGCAGCACTGCTGTGCACACAATCAACCATGCGTTCTCTAGTAATTATGACCACATTACCTGAAATTGATGTGAACTCTTTCATACAAACAAGTTATTCTTGAGATAAACCATTTATTAGGCTCGCAATCATTTCCTGAGATCGGAAATACTAACTTAGCTAAAAGTTCCAGTTCATTTAACCATGATTCAAACATGACCGATGGAATGAAACGAATTTCATGAGTGTCAAATAGAACTCCAGGACGTACGATCTTGGCAACAGCTGACACCGATGTTGCCGTACGATCTTGGCAACAACTGACACCAGTGTTGCCGTACGATCTTGGCAACAGCTGACACCGCTCTCAGCAATGGCACAATCCACATCACGGATGAAGATCGACGATTCATCCCCAGTATCCTAGGGTTGGGATGCGGGTAACCAGGTCCCGGTGGCGTCCCTGTTTAATTAACATCGCTGATGACGAAGACTGTGTTCTGTCACCGCTCAGGGCAAATTGTAAAATCTGTGAGTCGCGATCAGCTTTCTCAATCAAACGTTTTTGCTAGAACATCGTTATTAATATTATCTTTATTTATTAATGATTTTCGTCGCTAAGACACATGTAACCGCGGAATAGTTGATTCGAAGGACAGGGAAAAGGTAGACTGGGTTCCCTCGCTGGACCACCGAAAGGGCTTGCGGTAAAATGCTTCAAATTGACTGTGTCCCGCTCTTAATAAAAATTTAATTTGCATATGGACTCAGTTATTTAGATACAGTAAAATCCTAGGAAAAAAGAATTCAGTTAATACTGGGAAAAGGATATATCCCAATGCTCATACAGAGATTTAAAAGTCCTTTTCCAGGAGTTGTTTGAGTCGTTCCACAAGAATATGAATTAGCAACGACAAAATTGCTACACAAGCAGGTCGATATATCATGCTTTCGTGAGTTACTATGCTTCGATGACCTCTCTAGTTGGTTAAATGAACACATTTGATACAAAAAAACTCAAATCGACAATATGCAAAGTACTTGACCGACACCAGAAGCAGACGCAGAACCTGCAGCTCGCGTAATGTGAACACCGAAGCAGGAAAGTGAATGGCGCAAGCCCGTGGTGCTTCCAATGGCGGCAAACAGCGGCCTATAATCTGAATTGCTCGAGCTAATCGTGCCAGTGGTTGTAGGACTTGGCTATATATTATCAAGAGTCCTCAAAATGTTAAGGAGCTGAGCACCGCCAATGAATACTGAAGCGATCAAATCATGATTGTAACTTGTACGAGTTACATCTATGTAGATAATGAGTTTCGCTTTAGCCATTTGCACAGTTCAGCTCGATAAGACAATGGAAAGTTATGCTCGAAACAATCTGCAGTGACAAGATTGTTGATTATCCTTACTGATAAAAACAGCCTAATTTAAAGATTTTCCTTTTGATCATATAATTCGTATGAAAATTTTAGCTTGACTAGTGACGACTGACCGTTGTACGAAGCATCACGACCGTTTTCCTCTTTGCGGTAACAACAGCTTAAAAGTAATATTGTAATTTTGCATATGCAGATTAAGAACTGTAATCGGCATAATAAACTATAAATCCGTATTGCAAATTTCAATATCATGGGTGTCGTGAACTGAATAACAACACTATTTACAACAAAAAGGAAATGAATGCAATACCTTTGACGCCTTTTATTCTTTTTATGAGCCAATAATAGATATTGAATTAAACACCCGTTTTAGAATTCACCCAACATTACGACACATATTCGCAAAATTTTTGTTCTACGTACATAAATTTATAATTCTTTTTGTTTACATAATACCGTACGTTCCACGTAGCTCTGCATCATCATCCCTGTTTGATTCCACGTTTCACGTTCCGCTTGATTTTCATCTGCACGCATTTCGCAAGACGCATCCTGGCCTGCACCTCATTTTGGAGCAATTTACACGGCCAAATGTCCTAACCTGAGCTGGAAGTTTGCTCTCACGAGCCAGTGAGGCGGAATGAACACAAACGGATCTGTCGCTATCAATCTATTCTGCTACCTTCCATTCCAATTAGATTAATATCTCGCTGGCCAAATCCCATCATGGAACTCAAATCAGAGAACAGGACGTAAGCTTGCACGTATATTACTATTCGCTCCTCTTCGACGGTCGCAGTCGCAAGCTCATCTTTCATTGTTGGAAACAGGGAGGGCTTATGCATGTTAATTTTGCAACCTACTCCAGGGAAATTAAAATAATTCTTCGACAAAGATGACGAGAAACATTCACTGTTAAGTTCTGCCTTTCTGCCTGTAATATGTTAGAACATAGAAAAGCCTGTAATATGTTAGAACATAAAAAACAGACCCTCAAATTTAGAACGTTATGACTAACACAACTCGCCGGCAACGTTAGCGCTCAAACAGATCGGGTTGGTGCGTACGTACATGGGAGGCATTTTTTCCGAACAGGAAACATATTCTATGCGTTGCACTGCAATCTCTTGCTATGACTTGAGACTTGACCCTAAACCCATGCGCCAGTGCAACCTGACGATCTGGGTACAGCGCAACAAAAGTTGGTACCTCAGTTGGTCTACTAACTCTCATGCTAATCTATTACAGTACACATTCTGTCAAATACGTTGGGATAACTGGGATAACAGTACTCAAATTACAAAAGTAATAAAGCTCTTTAAGTAGGTAATCCAAACGTAAAAATAATTTTAGAGTTCATTCATGTCAGGTAGGCTACGATCGGGAATTGTGTATTACAGCAAAAATTACACAGAAACTGAACTTATGTATTAAGGTGAATGAATTGACAAGTCAAATGCAATGAACCACGATTCATACTTTAACCTTCCGTGTGTTTGTGTCTCTTGTACTCATACTGGCACGATTTTAAGGCGAGAACCGCGCACTAGCGACTACTCCCAAACGGAGCTTTTTCACCAACTTTGAAGCGCAAACGTTAACACAAATTGAGAGCCACTATGTTGAAAACAACAACGAGCAAACGAAAATAGCGCAAAGAAGTTGCTAAAAAGAATTTCGCCTTGATTCTCATTCTTAATCGTCCATGCCGTACCTGAAACCCCATTTGCCTCCAGCTCTCATTATTCGAAATGATCTTGAATGAAATTACGAATACATCTAAAGAAAGAGCGACATCATTTGCTTTGAGAGCAAGTACATAAACATACATGCTCACAAACATACATCCTTTAATACAAACAGCATGCGGATGTATTGGACGGCATGCAAATTTATACAATCTCTCTGAGTGCAGAGTCTGCTTGAGGTTCCTAACGCTCCTGAGAGTCTCCCAATAGAACCATGATTAAATAAATTATTAAAATAGAAAGAGGCACCATATCCATATGGCGTTCGCCTTTATTTGGAAACTATTATAGGAACCTGAATCCTCAAATTCCGGCTCGATGACTTCAGACACTAGACGATTTCAGACGACGATGATTTATGATACGCGACGACTTTAGCCATGCGCCGATTTCAGGCATGCGACGATTTCAGGCATGCGCCGATTTCAGGCATGAGCCCATTTCAGGCATGAGCCCATTTAGGCATGTGTCGATTTCCCTTTCACTATCAAGTGCAATACTGACCCTCCCACGGAAAACCACAAAAATTACAGAAAAAGACGACCGTTCCCTCAATGTGTCTGGCGTCTCTTTACTGTTAGCGGAGAATAAAATGTTGATTTATGGTCAACATTTTTAGTCTAATCTGATGAGTGTGGCAATGTCATGTCACTTCTACGCCGTTAGAATAATCAATTTTTCTCGTTAGTATCTCTCATTTTATGATAAAATTAATGATGATTTATTCGACATGAAATAATTTAAAATTAAATCATCTTAACGTCATTCATGAGACTTTCACATACTGCAGGCCAAATAATAAACGATGTAAAGTAACTCAACACGGACTTTCTAATAACCGCTCTCACAAAAAAAGGCATGCTACTCCAAGATAACGCAACCAAATAATTAGTGCAGGGACAGTTTTTACTGAAAGCCAGCTCCCATGAATATACCTAATGTAATCTACTATGAAAAGGTTCAACACAAACATAACCGTAGGAAGGGAGTATCGCGAGGCGATACTGTATTAAAAAATTATGACGGAAGAAACAGCGAGGACTTGGACAATCTATCTGTCTAGTATAATATTAAAACTCTGGTCGTTTTGCTTGCTTGAAACCGTGCGCACATTTGTAAGTCGGACCTGAGATATTTAGAATTTATACCCATCGTTTAATCCTGTATTGTGGATACCGATTTAACTGCATANATTTTGATAAATTTTATTTGACCCAACGGGTCACGTGTCGTCTAGTGTTTCACTAAAACCGACGAGACGCTAGCGTGACAGGTACAGACGGACAGCGCTCGGTTCTTCCTCAGACTCATGTTCCTCAGCAGGAGGTCGAGATTGGCAGGCTGTCTTTTGAATGGAAATCTAACGACGGCATCTGAAAACCACATGGGTTCTGAGGTAAATTTAAGGCGGCGAAATGTAGCGCTCCGGAAATATTTCAACCTTATTCTATAATTGGAACAATACTCTTGGTAGTAATAGATTTTGATCGGTTACCTATTGCCATGAAATGAGACCAATCTTACCGTTCTGAGCAATGCAATGCTACTAATTCAACAATCATGTAATTAATGTTCCCAAAAAATAATGGTTGGTATCAGATAGTTCTCGTAAATGGTCGTAGGTAAGGCGTATTCTGTAAGATATTTTTCGGAAAAGGATGATGGTTAACTCTATTTTCGAAGAGAATTAAACTAGCAAATCTTAACGAATTACCGTCCAACTCAATTACTGGGAAGGATCACTAGGAACAAAAATATCCAGTAACGGCACTCGTAATGAACAGGCAAAACTGCAACTTTCACTCAAAACTTTGATGATAATGATGACAGTTATTTCCTTTCCTTATGGAAATTTCTACAAAATTTACGAAAACACAAGTAGTAGTATTGGTGGTCGTGATAGCAGCGCTTCAATAACTCTGACCATCTCGCACCGAAAAAGTAGGGACCATTTAGTATGGATTTAGGAGAACGGGGAATCTAGACACAAGGCGTGTGTTCCCACACAAGATCCCCTGCGAATGGAAACAGCTAGTTTAGAAGGATGAGGAAGAAAAGACATTAGAAATAGCAAAGAAGGAATGAAAACGGAATGAAGCAAAGTGGTCACAAAAGATAGAACTCCCTAAGGCTTATCTAAAGCTGAGGTAGCCTAACAGTGCCCCCCTGGGGACGCTAGTCCCCATAGCATAGGATAGACAAACCATACTAACCTACCCCTATTGCCCATGGCCTATCTTAAGTTCCCTTGGCGTTACGAAAATACAAATACGAAAATAAACAAATGTCAATTAAATATTTTTTTTATGAGTTCAAGACCCAAACCGGCAGCGTAAGGTGTGTCGTTAAAAAATACATCGTTCTTGAAGATGGTTAAAGTAAATTTCACCGAAAGCTTGGGTTCAAAAATAGCTGTTTTGACAAACCATAAAAACTTTGCTGTATAAATGAACTCTACAAAACGTCCACTGTTCGCGGTGCTGATACGACCAAACGCGTACAAAATGCGGAGCAGTTCCCCGCAATTCAGTTTTGAACGAAGCTGCTGTCTCCATAGGGAAGCGTAGCACGAAAGCTGGGGTCTCCATTCCATAGGGAAGCGTAGCACGGAAGCTGGGGTCTCCATAGGGAAGCGTAGCACGGCCTGCAGGGTTAGTCTCAGCTGAGCACGAGAAATGCAATTTAGTTGAAGGGTGCTCTTTGATTCTGTGTCCATGACTTAATTTACGCGTTGGCACACTTTAATTTGAGGTGCGCACCATTCAGGTTAGCTATGTTTGTATGTAATCAAAGCGTGTGAACAGAGCACGAGAAATGCAATTTAGTTGAAGGGTGCTCTTTGTTTCTATGTCCATGACTTAATTTACGCGTTGGCACACTCTAATTTGAGGTGCGTACCGCCCGCATTCAGGTTAGCGATGTTTGTATGTAATCAAAGCGTGTGAACGGAGTTAAAATGGAATTTGAATGCATGTAAACGTTTGGGTATTTTCCCGAAAGTTGTCACAATCGAATATCGTTGTACAAATACATATTCCGTATAAAAATTGTTTACTGTAAAGGCCACTCCATAGTTGAAAGAATTTACTCTCATTCGATTACATTACTTTTTTCAAGCAGTGTGCCGATTCTCGATTTTTCGCCAATGCCGATTCCTTATTACCTAAAATGATACTCGTTTGCCACATCTAAAAATTCACAATTTTTTTTTAATTTCACAGATAGAGGATAATTAATACGAAGATTATTCAACCATTAAAACATAGAGCCCCCAATTTTGATCGATGCGGTTTTAAAATAATTGTAAAATTGCAAGAAATGACATGTTTTCAGGGCCAGTTTCATTATAAATTATT
>VOMN01031777.1:0-11145 GCA_014899125.1 Orchestia grillus
CGGTTGCCCTCTTGTGTCCTGCAAGACAGAGACAAGGCCGTTGTGGTTCATTAATAAGCTCATTTCACTTAATCAAATGGTTTTTTCATAATGTGCGACGTATTCTTCTTGGCCTCGATTGTATAATAAAGATTCGTACAGGGAGAACCGTCTGAAGTATAACTAAGCTTTCATTTGAGCGAGCTCTTCAGTAAGTGGCATGAGCTCTTCGTTGCAGTCGCGAAAGTTTTTGTTCTGAAGCTGAAAAATGTACACAATGCAAGGTCGAGATAGAGAGGAAACTTAGGAACTATGTAACTATAATTATGTTCATTTTTCGTGCCGCAATGCTCGAGTTACATTTGATGATAAATATCACAAAATGAAGATATCGAGCTCTTCATTGTGGATGTGTTGCACTTTAATAAAATAATTTAAGTGACACGAAAAAGCATATTCCAATTTTCCCGAGAGCTGTTTTATTCGAAGTAAGGTATACTTTTGCCGTAGAGACAGCTCTGCATACTCCATTTGCTAGCAAAATGTTGTCGACGGCTTTTGATAAGTTCATGTTCAGTGATCAGAAACGTGTGCGTCACCATTGTGAATTAGTATTTGCTTGAACGGTTGAACTTGAGCCGCATTGCGTGTTCCTGACTTAATTTGAGTGAGCGTTAACAACGAGTATCAGCCATGCTAATTTTTCTGTGCTATTTAGGTTGCAGAAGATACGTTTCTTGTTTTTGAATATTGGTGTTTTTACTTTAGTGAGGGCGTTAAGATCATTTATGGTATTGACGATGAATGACCATTCATGATGTTAATGATGAATACTCATTTATGATGTTAATGGTGAATGTTCATTTATGATGTTGATGATGAATGCTCATTCATGATGTTAATGGTGAATGTTCATTTATGATGTTGGTGATGAATGTTCATTCATGATGTTAATGATGAATGCTCATTTATGATGCTAATGAGTTTTCATTTATGATGTTAATAGTGAATGTTTATTTATGATGAACGTCTAATTGAAAATGCGTCGCAAATCCCGGTCCACACTGCAATCTTCACTTCTGAAATCCTGTAATTCGAAGTGCATATAAATCGTGTTTCAGATCTCATTTAAGAACGAAAGTCAACCGAAATTACGTACTGGTGACTAGTTTTTTTTTTAATTTTGTACCTTGAAATTTATAGTAGTTAATTTTTAAATTTAAAATTTCATCTAAAATTCATTAAAAGCATATAGTTTGAAAATTGACTTCAGAATTAGAGACCCACGTAGGTAGCCGTTACTGGAAATGTTCTTTTTAACGACTCATAAAGTTGCCATCAGTGTGCCCTATTTAAGTATAAGTTTCCGTATGTAAAAACTGGAAAATGCACTAGATGCTCGTATCTGTCCTCGAACAACTCAAGTAGCTAAGTTTGAAGGTATCGTATCGAGGTGCCAGTTGTGCAAATATCAAATCCATTTTAGGAGAAGTAAATTAATTATGAGACTCGCTACAGCCTGCCACGGCACAGTGCCGTAATTCACGAGTCCTTAGTTCACGAGTCCTTAGTTCACGAGTCCTTAGTTCACGAGTCCTTAGTTCACGAGTCCTTAAGTCACGAAAGCTCTAATTCCCGCGATATTTACAGAGCATGAGCAGCAATTCCCAAATTAGGGCTCGGCTTCACTCCTTTTCGAACATGCCAACTTGTTCCTGATTTTCGATTGAGTGTTCACTGTTCTGGAGTTAGGGCGCAACGCTGTACTCTATGTTGCTCGTCTTGCATTCATTTTCTGAACCCCGGCGGAACTGCCCTGTGGTTTTGAGGTCGTCCGCTTTGGTCATGGTTTGCGCGTTAATTATTGACTGGTTTTGGACCCCAGAAAAAGTACCCAGACCTGCGATTTGTGAGCGACAGGAGGTGTTCACGAGCATGGGTTGGACGGAAGTTGGTACACTGCACCTTCTGCTAATTAAATTGTAACCTGGAGCTGGTCTGACGCTTTCCATTTTCTGAAGTCCTTTTATAGCTAACGAATTGTGAGCTTATCTATCTTGGTTTATCAGGCCTCGCCCATCAATCAATCAATTATTCACTATTTATTTTGAGCTTATGGCTTTGTCACCTTTTGTTCATCAATTATTGAGTCTTAAGCACTTCATTCCTGGTTTATCCTATCTCCTCCGTCATTTAACAGATTGCTTACTAATAGTTCTTGGCTAATAGTTCATGGCTAATAGTTCATGGCTAATAGTTCATGGCTAATAGTTCATGGCTATTAGTTCATGGCTATTAGTTCATGGCTAATAGTTCTCGGCTAATAGTTCACGGTTAATAGTTCATGGCTAATAGTTCTTGGCTAATAGTTCTTGGCTAATAGTTCTTGGCTAATAGTTCTTGGCCAACAATTCTGGTCTAAATGTTTTTTCCATTTCTCGTCCACCAATTTCGGCGTAGAAGCTCAGTGCACCCATGTGCAAAAAAGGTTTTGCACAGTTCGCCTCAAGGTTTGTACTGTTTCACAACTATATCTACTTCATAACTCTTTCACGCTCTCCCCCAGCACACTCATGCAGCCTTTGAGTTTTAAATTAACTTAAATTTTCTTTGAGATGTTTCGAGCTTGTGTCGTATAGGCCGCTGGGTCGCAGTATTTTTTATTGGGGCTGCAATCGTAACGTTATGGTTGTGTTCAAAAAATGTTCCTGAAAATTTGTTGTTTGACAGCGTCACTGTGCTACAGAAACTGAAGGGAATGGTTGCATTTCTCTAATTCATTTCTTTTTTTCAAGCCTTGGATACAAGTTTTACAGTTTTGTTTAAATTGTGCCTTCTTCAGTTATTTGCCATTGTAATTTTTTAGATTTTTTACTATTTTATGTCTCTTTTTAACAAGAGATGCAGTCTTGTTTTTTGTCTTTTGAGATGGCAAAATACCTGAAAGCGAGATTTCATCAGTGATGTACGAACGCTCACCGGCTGGGTGTGGGTACACGGGAGTTACTGCAACAGCCCTTCCTGCTGGTGTTCCCGAGCTTCTTTGTTTCTAAAATTGGGCCAAAATTTTCTTGTTGTTCGGTCCCTTTATGTGACATTCACGTTTTCTCTTTGTTTCTGTCATCTATCCTCTTTCTCAGTTCGTCATCCACTCTTTTTCTTTTTCACGGTCATTCATTCTTTCTTTCTCTCTCTCTCGATTTTTCTCATCCACTCTCTCTTCATCTGTGAGTGAAATTAAAACCTCTATTAAAAACTGTATATTTGCTTCTTTTTCAGATAGTTTCACACTTGCTGTAATTATTTTTCGTTATTTAAGTTATCCAGCATTTCTGTATTTTCTGTCATTCATTCAAATGTACTTTTGTTATCTTATATTGTTGAAATGTAGCTCCATTATCATCCTTCGATTTCTCAGTTTTTTTGAATAATTTTGGTTAGTGATTACAGATTCAATTTAGTTCCTCCATTTATGTTCATTACGAAGGCTTATTCGGGTTAAAATTGCGAGTTCATTGCATTCGAGTAAATTTATTACGAGTTGCATTCGAGTAAATTTATGCACCACTCGGCTTCCTATTTTAGTCCTTTATGTAGTAAGATAATCAAATCATTCAATAGAGACTTGCGTTCTTGGGGGAATTTTTTTAATTTAGTATCAGAATTAATTGCAAGTCGAAGGGCATCGATGTTTGTTCGCTACTTAAGCTGGGCACAAAAGTTTTTATTTTTTGCTGCTATGATGTTTGGGAAATCTGTAAGATTTTATTTGACTTTTCATGTTTTTCGTTCTGGAGGCTTGCTCAAGGTTTCTTGTCAGATTTGTTCTGTTCATGGAAAATTTATCTCCACAATTCTCCCGTCCGTATTGGCGCCAACCTCACGGAGCACCTCAGTAACAATCTCTGGACTCGTCTCTACAACCTAATGATTGCATGACCGATCCGAGAGATTGAAACTCAGTAAGATTGCATGACCAATCCTAAATTTTAACCTTCGAAGTCTCCAGCCCGTACTTTGGATGGTGCCGCGAGGCTGTGGCTTGATTTTGTAGTGCCGACAGCGTGGCCATAAAACAACCCATGCTCTAATTACCCATGCGATTCTGTGACTTTGAAATATGTGAATTTCATTCTTTGTGTGAATTTCTGTGAAAGGTTTTTTGGCGGATTATTGAATGAGTATTTCAATTATGCACTTTGTAGCTCGCTGGTTACGATGTCTATGTATAAAACTCCCCATTTGTTAAAAATCAATTGCTATGAAAATGACCGATATTTTTTAAGCCTTGACCATTTGGTTGAACCCAGCCGTCGAATTTTGATCGTAACTGCAGACGCTCTTGTGCGTGAACTTTACGCTCCCCTCCTGTTTGTGTAGCCTATGAAGGATAGTGTTTCTTAGTCCAGTTCAGCTCCATTAATTCGGTCGTCGGAGGTCGTCACAAATACATTCAGTAGTTAAGAACCTAAGATCGAGGAGACGGCTGCGGTGTACAGCGCTCCACCGAATATGGGGAAAATGTATTCAGAGTGAGAACAGTCGCTACCGGCTTCATGATGCACTGCACTCAAGTGGTATGAAAAACGAACTAAAAACATCACTCGAAATGAAAAGAAACAATAAACAATATCAAAGTAAAATCTTCAAACCTAAAAACACGGAAGCGTCGACTAATTGAAATTCGACTTTCTGCATGGACTTGGTAATATAATTTTGAATGCTAGGTCCTTTCGTTGCGAAAATCGCAATTTTGTTTAAGTTAGCAGACTGAATCGAAGTATTCATTTTGAACAGCAATTGTAATTTTCTAACTAATTCAAATTTAAATCTAAATTGTTAAACTCGTACTCACGTCATCTGCTTTTGAAATTCGTTTCATGCAACGTGGGTGAATACGATGATTGAACAGCGCCTGGATAGTCCTATGTTGTACACCGTACTGATAGAATTCTAAGAAACTTCCGGTTAACCTTTGGTCGAAATTAGGCCGCATTGACCCAGTGTCCTCATCTGAGTCCAGTTGATAAAAAGATTAACAGCCTGAGATGTAGCAGTTCTAGTGAAGCTATGCCATTTTTAACACTCAACTTTGCTACTATTTGTATGTATAGCATAAAAAGAGCAATCCAAAACTATACTTAACCTCAAAATATGATCAAAAGGAACCGCAAAATCAAAAAATAAGCCTCCATGGGTTCAGGTCGGTCGAGAAACACAGGCCTTGGAAATACCGTCATGTGTGCGTCAGGTCTCCTCTCCTGGCTGGCTGACGGCGCCATGTGAGAATTTTGTTTTATTGTGAGCGACTCGAGGCAGAGGCTCCCAATTCGTGCGGCTGAGAACAATTTGGCGTCCGCGATTCTTTCCTGCACCTAAAACATGACCTCAAAAACTGAGACGACGCGCGAAATTGGTCAAACTTTTGAAGGCTTTGGAAAAAGATTCCGAGCTGTTTTCGTTCGCCTGTACGTTAATCGGACTGTCTTGGGGCGTTTACTTGTTTTATTGAGCTGCTTGGGAATTTGATGTTTGAAAAGATGGACTCCATTTACTCACTCGATGGAGAGTTGCCAGCATTAATTTTCGTATCCGTTGAGTTTTTATTTGTCACACTCCAATATGTTGAACGGATTGCAGACCTCAGAGATTAGCGCTCACACTTCCCCGAGCCTATTGCGCTTCAGCTCTGTTATTCTTCTTCATTTCCATCTTTTTTTTTCAATGTGTTGCACGCTCTTTATTCGATAATTGCTTCCTCAAGGCACCATCGTTCAGTTTTGATTTGTTCTACCCTGGCTCCTTCAAAATCATTGTTGAGTAACGTCTTTTTCCCGATGTTTTTATACGCGCCTTAGGCTGTGTCCAGGCTTTTCTATCGCTATGATTGATTATCACAGAAGTGCTCTGTGAAGTTACATTTAGAACCTCATTATTGCTTGAAGAATGACTCGCTGGTGTTAGTACTACCCCAGCAACCTTTGTTTATAGGCCTTCAATAATTGAGCTACAGCCAAAGGTGTCAAAGGTTAGATGGTGCCTAGCGGCCTCGACACAGCGTATCATTTACAAGACGGCCGACTCTCTGATTTTGGTATCAAACTTCGTTAAGAGCCTTTGATGTTCCTGCCCGACACCTACAAGATGAATGGCTCTAGGCTTCCTGTATCGACATCTCATTTCATGCTCGTCGTCTGCAGGCCTCCGTGCCCATTCCTGGGGCTGGCGGGGGCTGCTGCTGCTGCGTAACCAAGAACAGAATTGGCTTTTGGTGATATCTGGTGTAGGCTGCCGATGCATCATTTACCGGAGCCATTGCAGACGTTCCCCTGCGATTTGATGGTTATGTTTGTCTTGTATTTGTGATATAGCTCGTCGACGCTTATCTTGCTTTTTTATTACCTTTGTTTTCTGGTGCTCCAATAGGTTTGATGAAGCATCTCGTCGTATTTTGGCGGATATTGCGTTAGAAATGTAATATAGAAGTCGTTATGGCGTTTTCTTTGACATTCAATGAGTTGCAGGTTGAGTACTTTTTTTCTTTCTTTGTCATTCATTGGCTTGATTTTGTAAGAAAATTTTACCTCTGCTGTTAGTTTTAATGTCTCTCACGCTTTGTATTATTATTGCAACGGAGTGCTGGTTCGACAGTTATAAATATGGGCCAACAACTCCGTACTTTCTGTCATGGTTAAGCGGTACTACTCGTCGTAAATATTCTATCTTTTGTTGACGAGATCCCATCCATTAGTGTGTTCCAGGGGAAATTATGAAAAATTATCACATCATTACCGTGGGTAGCGCCGGTTTACCCGTGCACCGTGACATCTTTGCATTTTTTGCTTGTTTACCCGTGCGCTACAACAGGAGCAGGTAGTGTATCTGCGCAGCCTCGTGTGTAATTGAGGAAGTCGTACGTTTCCAGACCTACGACTCGAGGCGTACGTTTCCAGACGTACGACTCGAGGCGAACATTTCTACAGAATAATACACTTTGTAAGACAATGTTCCAGTGTTCTGAGGACACTTTACGATGCGCGGGTGTGTACGATTCGTGAACTCTTATCGAAGTATTGCCTGCCCTTGTCAGCATTTCTAGAATGTGTATTTTTTGTGGAACACATGTTAGGCGTCCTTCTTTTCGTCGACTTTATTTCTCAAGACACTGCTAATTTTTCGAAATATCGCTGATAGGACATTTGCATCCGAGATGAATTTGAAAAAATTATATAGTCATGTTACTGAATGAACTGCTATCTTGCAACCGGAGCGGCAAGTAGTAATAAAATTCTAGGTACCTTAGTATAATAATACATTAATTTTATTTAACTTTAAAATTTCATTCATCAGTTCTGCCAGTACAAAGATATACAAACGTTTCATAATAGGTAAAACACTTATTGCCGTAACCATTTGTTACCATTCGTTACCACCGGACTAGTACGGTATTATTACCATCAAGTCTCTAGACCAAAGGACGTCACACTCTTACGTTAATGAACTTATAACCTGTCACCTCATAGAAGGTATGATTGTCTATGATGTTCAGCCTGGTGGTTGTGTGTTTATCGATTGAAACAATATTTGTTTCAATTTCTTAAGTTTTGTTTTCAAACTCTATCTTTTTATCGTAAATGATATGCGTTTCCGTTTTTTATTATATGTAAGTACTGGATAATTTACTGTAAATGAGGGTATTAAAACATCCTTTGGATATATTTGAGGATATGGAGGCTATGGAAGTAAAGATCTTAGCGTGTATAATAGTGGGAATTTTTGAAGGAAAGCAGTGGCACGGACAATATTTACAGTTATTTAAAAATCACATTACGTCGTACACAGCTGAACGCCTCATGCGAATTTCAATATTGAAACAGAAATTTAATGAAACTTCGACCTAACGCATTCTCGATTGAGAAATTATTTGTACATCTCACTAGAGCGGTCGGCCTTCTGCCACAAGGACCAGGCAGCGCTTCAACAGAATTTCGGATGGTTGTTCGCACGGCGAAAGTGTGTGGAGGCTTCTTATTGCGTAAAACAAGTTAATTCTCTCTTACGACGGCTTCATTATCCAGGCCTGACCTTACCCAAGTCATGGCAGGGCTCAGCCTCAAGTTCATAAGGCAAAGTTTCCGTTCGCCGTAACTTGACGATCTCGTAATCCGGATTTACGTAAGGCGACCTTCCTCGGCCGTGCTGTATCCCATGGGATGGACCCGACCCTTGTAAGCCTCTTTAGTTCATCTCAAAATCCGCTGTAATCCTGATTGTTTCATGTGAAAGTTCCTAATTATTTTCGTTGTTTGTGTGAAGTGTTACTGCTGCTGCTGGGCATCAATTATGAATCGTTCCTGCGTATTTTTCCCGAGAAACTACGTACATTCTTTCACTAACGATTCCGTCACATGTATCCACGTCACAGCTGTTATTGGTATACTTACGTATTATAACGACTAGTGCAGTACGGTGTTGTAGGACCCATCAGTATCACTTCCAAAAACGGTTCTGCAATTTTTTTCGAGTTCTAATGCAATGGGTGTAGTTTCCGTGTGAACAAAAACATTAAACTTATCTTCTCTGATAACTGATCGTGGTGTTATTCTATTGCTGTTGTCGAAAGTCTTTTTCTATTTCCAAAAGTCTATTTCTGTCACCTTGTCTGCTAATTGATCGTGATATTCCATTTCTGTAATTGAAAGTTCGCCAAACGTTCATCAAAATTCGGAAAGTTCGACAATGGCCGCTGCATCACCTTAAACAGAGATCCTGCTTCATGGTGCAGGTGCTACAGTTCAGAAAATTGGGGGACTGTGTTACTGATATGCCAGTACACTCTTTTCAAGCACTTATATTCGGAAATGTTTTACTCTTGATCGGTGAGTATCGACATTATTGAAACGATTCATCAGATCCATCAAGCAGTCATCTTTCCAAATTTTCTCTTGAAATCATTGAAGAAACATTGAACGTAAACTAGAGAAGTAGAATAGGTCAATTGAACTGGAATTGTACTTTCTGCTATTTAATACTGGAAAGTGTTATGAACGGATGGACTAATGGATTGATTGAAACCCGATTGTAAAAGTGCAGCTATACTTCACCTTCTACACGCTTCAGGGTGACTTCATCAGCTTCAGGGGGCAGAGGATAGGCAGTGAGTTATGTTACTTAGGCTTGTCTATCCTATGCTATGGGGACTGGCCACCCCAGGGGTGCACTGTTAGGTTACAGTAGGTCAAATAAGTATTCGTTACGTCCCAAATAATTTATATTTGTAGCTATTAAACATAAATCGTAAGAAAATGGTGAATCAGGAATTCTACAAAAGAAAGGGTAATATCAAACATTTTTAGTAATGTTTAGTGAACAAAAATTTATTTAAAAATGTTCAAACAACATTGAAAATATGAAAACAAGATGGTAAATAAGAATTTGTTACATGTTCAACAGTATTAATACTTGGTTGCATAGCCCTTATTATCTAGAGCTACTTGCAGGCGATGCTGGTATGAAGAGATGAGGGTTTTTCAGAAGTTCAGAGGTATTTTCTCCTATTCTTCAAGGTAGAATTGTTCCAATTCAGCCAGATTTGATGGTTTTCTCATTCCAATTTGAATCTTCAAATGTTTCCAAACATTTTCAATTAGATTAAGATCTAGAGATTAGATAGGCCAGTCTAAGACCCAGACCCTCTTACTACGCACCCACGCTGAAATGTATTTCGACTTGTGTGTGGTGTCGTTACTCTATTGAAACACCCATTTAGTTCTTTTCAACCCAAGCATTTGAACTGAAGACATCAAATCATTTGAACTGAAGACATTTGAACTGAAGACATCTCTTTCCAGCTGAAATTTTGCAGTAATTGGTTGAATTCATGGTTCCTATAGTGATGTAGAGTCGTCCTAAGCCTGCAGTGGGAGAACAACCCCACAACATGATGCTTCCACCACAACGCCTCACTGTGGGCAGGGTGTTCCGTCGTTGCATGGAAGTATTCGGTTTTTGCCAAATAGTCCTATGGTAATTATTGCCGAACAGGTCGATTTTTGTCCCATCTGGCCATAGCACATTATCAAAATAGTCATCTCCAAAAGATCATTTGCATATTGCAATCGAGATGCAACATGTTCTTTCTTCAGCAGNCTAACTGATATTATCAACCCTGTGTGTAATAATTACTGTCTTCTCGTCACACGCACAATTACGCCAGAAAACAGTCAGAAGCCTTAGATTGTTCGAGATATTACCATGAATATAAAAAGTGCGTGCGTATGTTGTATTACTTCAGAAAAAGAAAATAGCTTCCGCTGTATACAGCCGGTTCAGAAATTACGTTGCGAATGAAATTAAATTTATTTCATTCGTTTTCATTTATTTCCATGTGCATTTATGTCACCGAAACGAACGGTATGTTAAAGTTTGTTTCAAGAATTTTGAAACACCCTGCATGAATACATTTTTATCTATCACACTTATCACGTGCCACCAGAGAGAACATTACCGCAAGCGGCGCTGATAAGCAGCAGCGTCTTTGAATACAGAATATTGTACCGTAATTTAATTTAATCTAAGGAAAGATAAATATTTTCTTAAATAGATTACGACGTGGCAGTATTTTGGTTAATACAGGTTGTTTACGAGTAGTTGACTTCAGAGCTTTTTTAACAAAATGCGACGTGACAGAATTTTGGCTAACGTAGTTCGTTTATGAATAGCTGTGTTCAAAGGACAAGATGAGAAGTAGCTTCACCGAAAAAATTCGTTCATTTTACGAATGAACGAACTATGGCAAATTTCATTATTCTTCTCGGGGCGCGTATACTGGTCGAGAATAGACGTCCCGACTCCTATACAAGACACACATTTGCCTAGCATAACTCCGACCATTGAAAGTTTTCTACCTTGAAAACGACTTTCGAGTAGACAGTCGAAAGTTCCAGCATATTTAAAAAAACGGAAGATGTCTCTCAATGAAGCTGCAAGTACGAGCCCTGTATGTCCCTTTTTTCAACAATTCAGACATGATCAGTAGAACAGTTTTTTAAACCTAAACCTAAGAACTATAACTCTGAATCAGAACCTGAAATACTTTGAGTATTTATTTGGACGACTACTAAAATACCGTATCTATTAATTCTAATATGTACTGAGAGGAGGATT
>VOMN01031798.1:0-13086 GCA_014899125.1 Orchestia grillus
CTATTATTCCTAAAAAAACTTGCGTTTGTTGTTAAATCCCAATCCAAGCTTGATTTAACCATAACTTGAACATTAACTTGTGCTTAAACCTCAGTTTTTGGCTGATCTCAATGAACCCTAATCTAACCAAATTTAAATTTTCATACCTAAGTTAACGTTACGTAACCCAACCTTCACTAACGCAGCCCAATAAAACTCGGTTCAACTTGTCCTCCCCAACATTCAACCTTAAAACTACCAGCCAAACCACACAACCACGAGTCAAGTCAACACCAGGGCTGGTCCGTTGTGCCCAGTAACAAAAATACGATAAATCTCCTAAAGCAACAAAAGAAGGCACATGATTACTTTAATAGTAACGATAACAATAACGCTAATGACAAAATAATAGTGGTGCCCACCAAATTAACCATCAATAGGAATTTGCAATAAGTGTACGCATTTTATACACCACTGACCAAGAGTTCCATCAAGCTCTAGCAATTAATTCGTGCCAGCAGGAGATTTTGCCGTCAATAAAAGAAGTGAACGCTCGAAAAACGCCGCGTCGTTCATTCTCTCCCTTGAAATATCATAACTCTACATTAAAAAGCTCGTAACTTCAAAGCAGTGAAATCCAATACCTCTCAGTAATTTTTTTGAAAAACGATACTGAAGCTTATAAAAGTAGTAACGTCGTTGGAAATGCTGAGACCAATCAAATTAACGTCTCTAGCACTAGAAGATTCTGTATAAAGCATACACGGGTCAACCTCAAAGCCCTAATACATAAATACACTTCACATGTACATATCTTCCAAGAAACCGACATTACTGTGATCATATAAGAAAACTAAAGACTTCCGTTGAACACGTTTTCGAGGCATGACGGTTCCCTCAATAGAGTAACAGGACGAGCAATAAGGAGTCGAGATATTGCACGGAGGCCCACTCCCCCCGAGGCTGAGGGCGGGAGGCGTCAACAAGACTTCACCTTCGTGTCAGCGGCAGAGAATGGAAGTCGGCCGCCATTGTGGGTCGGAACAATGCCCATATTTTGAGACCACAGTGCCGGGATATAAATGCCTCCTGAAGACCTCCTCACGTCTCAAGAATGTGTGCAGAGTTGTCCGAGCGTTGTGTCCCGAGTAGTAGGTGATAAGAAAAGAATTGTTTCGGTAGTACGTAGGTGAATAACTTTTTGCTACGAAGGCTTAGTCAGAAAAATAGTGTACGATTACGCACGCTGGTGTAAAACTGCAGGCTAGACTGGTGCGTTAACTTGGATAACGCTAGCATTCTGAGCTCATATGGAAGCCCTACTTGAAGAGTCAAGAACATCGCAAGAAGTGTTCAAGGGAAGCAAGGAGAAACCGTTAGCTCGTCACTATGCGAGAATATTCTACCAAGTTTTCCTGGTACAACTGACGGTATAGGAGAGTTTGCTAAACTACGAATACATCGTGACAAGCTGTGAAGGAGCAATATTGGCTTTCTGAAAACAAGGATAAAAAAATGCACTGAAAATGTTTTGGTTTGGTATTCCTAATAACGAGCGCACCCATCCTTCGACTCAGAGTTGTAGAAACACTGGAATATGCTTGACGCAAACTACAGTAAAAAGTACAAGGGAAAAGGGAAAACTCAGTAAAATGAGTTGGTCCTTCTTGAATTTATAGGTAGGACCAAACGCCCAATATGCATTCAAGTAAAAAATTATCGGTTAAATATTTATAATTTTTCAATCGACACACACCGCAACTTATCTTACTCTCAATTGGATCTTCTATTACCTCTCACTGATGTCACTCCTTTCCATTAAATTTTTGGGGTACAAAGATTCTCTGAATGATATTTGAATATTTTGTAAGCGATTCTCTGAAGTGCACGCATAAACTAATAAATATTCATGATTGCGCAGAGCAGAGATTTCAGTTTCGAAACCTTCTGGTTTTATCAAATCGGAAGTTTGACAAACACAAATTTGAACCTGGATTATGCACATAAATTTAAAAACGTGTCCGTTTGAACAGCATCTCACCGAAATGAGAAATTCAATGAGGACTCCTTGCATCGAATGAAGACTGAATTGAATAAAGAATTTATTCTGAACTACATTGTTTCAATGAATGAAGAATGCGCAGATCTACGATACTCACGCAAGCGGTCTGTTACCCTCAAGGTCCGAGTCGCACACCACAGAAAAACAAACCTAACTGCAAAACCAGACCCAGAACAGTCTCCAGCAATTACCAATTCTCGAGGGGCTACCGAACAGCTTTAATTGTTAAAAGTGCACTGGAGAAGTCGCTCACCACGGCACGCACATTTTCGTTGAAACTCGGTTCTTGCACACATTATCAAAGCGGCATGGAGTTCTTTGAAACGCTAATACAAAAGTATCTTCCGCGTCCTCTCTGAGAGATTTGGATTTCCATGAATGAAAAAAATACTCAATGTAGGGAAGCCCTTACGAGAATTGAAAAAAAGAGAAGAGAGTACAAATGCAGGAAAAGGGAATGAAAAGGTTCATTATTTACTTTAATTGTCCGGCTTGGTACTAAGACAATGTTAGAGAAATTAAAATAGATCGGCGTAATAATCATTTTGGAGCATTAGCGACGCGTGAATACCAAGAAAATCAGTGCTCAAGTGTAGAGAACGCACCACTTTCAACAATTGTATTTCCCTTCTCCAGCAGCTTGCTGATTCAGAACGGTGAAGAGAAGTCGTTTAACATGATCATTACTATATTCAGGGCTTAGCCACCGCATCCGTTCAATTAAAACGATCATCATAGTGGAACTGAGTAAAAAACAGCTTAAGAGGCATCACTGAGGTGTAACGTTTCAGTATCTCGGGCGTCACAGCCCTCCATGGCAGGCAAAAAGCCCTCGTAATAAGTAGCTCGCAAAGACAGGGTTGTGAAGTGGAAAGCAAGATACCACAGAAGTGCAGGCACCAAGGACGAGGTCAATTGCATGGAGACTTCTCCCGGGAACAAGACAGAGAAAGGAAAAATTAAAAATTGCTTCTAACAACTAAACCCGCCACCGACTTCTGCAACCAACATGGGTAACACCGTAGAGTAGCTTCGGTACGATTGAGGAGCTGAGGATATCTTCCACGCAGCTGTGAAAGTTCTGTTGGAAGTATACTATAACTTGACGAAACGTGCAGTTAAGCCTTGCGATGCATTGAGACAGATGTTCTATCGATCGTTGAAATAGACACCTCTAAAGACTATTACCTACGATATTCACATGCTGTGTAAACGCTAGTCGATAGAGTAATTCTTTCAAATTTCTAGGAAGAAGATAGAACATTCTGGCCAGGGCTGCACTTGTGGCCTTTCAGGAATGTTACTTTCATCATTTGTTACCAATGGAAACACTCCGCCCGAAATCGAACCCGGGACCTTCTGAATTAGAGGCAAGCACGCTACCTCTTGCTCTACGGAGCCGCATTACCCGTACGGAGTCAATAACAGGTCAACCGTGTAAAAATTTAGTGCATGTTCACAACATGTGGCATGGCACTTAGTCTCAATTCCAAAGCATTTTTTACGGTCTCAAAAGACGCGACCCCAAAAATGTTGTCTCGTCCAACAACAACCGCAATGATTGAAGAAATTATCGCAAGCGATTTGTTTTCGTTTCGAGCATGCGCCCGTCTCCGCAGCGCGAGATTACCCAGACGCACGTTTAAAGCAGGGCTGTCTATCGAGATCAATGGATCAATTCATAAGCCGGAAAAGAAGAAGAAGCTTCAATTGGTCTTTGTCATCAGAGAATATCTTGGACCATTGAGAAGTGCAGCGCAGCGGACGCCCGGAGCTGTTCACAATGGAAGGCAGAGCCAGCCAGCCAGCCGTACGTAGGGCGTTTGTTCAGGCCACGCGTGTAGCTGCTATGGTTCAACTATTTGTTTTGTGTCTGTTCATATTTACAAGCCATGTTTCCAACTGCGGAGTGCAAACAGGAGTTAGATCTGACAAACAGCGCTTCACGGTCGACACACATAATTTTGAAGCAATGGTCGTGCGCAGGACTACTCTGCCTCTCGCTTATCACTCGACCATGCAGGGATTGTCGGGTCCAAACAAGAGGACAAGAATTAAGCGATTACAAGTCATTTTAAGATCAACTCGCGTAGGAGACTTAACCGAGTAGAATTGTGCAACAGAGAATTACATTGCAACGCACGTGTTATGCTTTGCAGCGTCGCTTGGTAAGTAAATCTTACCACGTAGAATGATCGTTGGCAAGGTTGATATATATTCAGTGATGTCAAATGGTGTTGTGCAAACAGAGATCGTTTACCAAACGTGAACAAAGGGGCCAAGAGTTAAATCGAAGCCTTTTAGTAAGCGTTTGACTTCCATGGGGAGATGAAATAATAAATTACATTATCTGAAACAATAAATGAAAGGAATTCTCATACGAAACAGACTTTAAAAAATAGAAGATACGAATGGATGGGGATGACTTTTTGTGGGTTGGTCTTACAGAAGTATGTAATGGGCGCTTCAAATGTACTACGTGACTTATTTCTGATATTACATTCTTGCCCTAAATCTAAGAATTATCTATGAAAGCAACACGCGAAACGTGTTTAAGCATTTTATTTGAACGTTTTGAAGCGCGCTTTAGTTTTTACGCAGGTATTTGGAAATGTCATTTATTTGCCACATATTTGTCAAGAGGAAGTCCATGCTCGAAACCCTCCTGTAATGTTTTTGAAGAAATTATCAAGAACATGTAGTGTTAAAAAATGACTATCTCAACGATAAATTTTAGTTAATTCACTTCTGAAATTCTCCTCTGAAATTCACCCATGATGTTGAATTCGCATTGAGCTACACAAAAAAATTATGCGCGCAAAATATTACGCCGAAAAAACATGTGCAGATTTCCGCGAACTAGTGAAATTATCGTCAGTCACTTTAATCACCAACTGTCCTAGGCTGAAATCAATACAAATGAAGCCTGCATGCAAAGATGCGAGACTTCAGTGTTGCCACTGAACTTTTGGAAGCATTTTTAAGTAAATTGTGGGGACCCTGTGTGACTCGACACGGTCATGGAGGCACCAACTCGAGCGAACCTGATGAATTTTTGAATTTCAAACCCGAAAATTTTGCTTTACTTCCGCAGTTGCATACTTCAATCGTTAAGTGAGACACGGCACGATGGAAAAAGTTTCAACCTCCAAAACACAAAAATTAAGTCGTCTCACAATCCGAGACAAAAATTTGATTCCTTGAAGTATTTGCTTACGTTTGTGAAAACGCTATTGGAGAGAAGTTGAAACGAACAATACTGTTTTCGTATCACATGGTGAATGCAAAATTCATTGCTTGTGAGGCATTGCTGTCGTGTCCAGAATGAATTAAGACAAACAAAAACCCTTCACGTTCATCTATTGACATTTACGTACAAGCCTCAAGACCTGAAAACTTTCATTCAAGGCTTAACCTCTGGAGTCGACAATTGTGCTACACATTGAAATACAACCTTGCCACGGTCGATACGCCAACTTCTGGCTATGAATGTTCGATGGGAGGAAATATGAAAGAAGACATTGGTTGCTGTGAGTCGGTAAACAATGCGCGGCTGAGACGTGTAGAGGGAGCGTGGCCGTTCACTTGAATAAGTAAAGTGGAGGTGGGCGCACGTGCGGGCGTGCTTGATCGATCTGTGGCCGCTGCTTCTGACTACCGAACTGTGGTGTAACATTTGACTGCGTTCGAGCGCCGGGGCAACGGAATCAAAAAATTGAGCCGAAAATTAAATTCGTTCCAGGAATCATGCGTATGCGGTCGGTATTACATACACCCGAGATGAAGGTCAATTAACGTGAATGTGTTTATGTCGCGGCTACACCCAAAGAATCTCCATTTTTTCGCCTTCGTCCAAACTCGCCCGCGAATGCTACGCCACAAGCAAATAAACTAACAAAGCCACAGCTTGCAAACTTCGGGTGGAAATGAATCGAACACAGCCACTAACAGATATTTAGGAGTACCACAGAAAGTATCGCAATTTTTTAAACATCTTGCTCAGTAACTCGCATTATTGAGCAGGAGGCCTAGCCAGATCGCACACAATAAACCCAGGCCAGATCGCACACAATAAACCCTGGCCAGATCGCACACAATAAACCCTGGCCAGATCGCACACAATAAACCCTGGCCANCAAAGTAAGGCCAGATTGTACAGAGTAAGGCCAGATCGTACAAAGTAAGGCCAGACCGTACAATGTAAGGCCAGACCGTACAAAGTAAGGCCAGACCGTACAAAGTTGGGCCAGATCGCACGCTGTTTGCACGACAGCAGCACTTCGCGACCGCCATAGAGAGCAGTGTGCAAATGGGTGTAACTGTGAGCGAACGTTTGATGTAACAAATCGTGCGGTAGTTAAACTGCAACTGCAGTGAAGTAAGCCGATTAGACGGTAAGCCGCTGGCAAGCAGGAAATGAATCGACAGCATCAAAGGAGTCCCTTACCAACGACTAACCAAAGCTAGAGTGTTCAATATCATCTTGTTTATAAAATTTGTAATCCTGCTATTCAAGTCCAAAATACCGTCGTCTTCCATGAATCTTTGATGTCCTTTAAGCCTGCCTGTAGAAAAAGCTTTGTATGTACATAGCAATATTAAATATCCAACTTTAATAATTCGTAAAAGTTGAGACTTGTAAGCGAAGGATGTTCTTTATAGACGTAATAATACCACAGAGGCAGGGCCATACGTCCATGGCCGACGGACCTTCAACTGTCCAGCTCTGGGACAACTTTGTGGTGTAGGACGCACGACCATGTGCATAAGCATGCGCACGTAGAGAAATGCATGCGCATCATGACTATGCTTATTGCTGAAGATATAAAATGGAAAAATTTCACCCGAAGAGTTTAAATCCGCTGCTATGCAAGGTTGTTCATAAGAAACTAAGGAACTGAGCGAACTGGGAAGACGAGGTAAAAAGCGTTGTGGGCTGACGCAAAGCACGCGCTCGTGCACAGAATGATTGTTATTTACGCGTTGCGGGACACGAGTTATAGGCAGGCATGCTCATGCGGGGACGCTGAGGATTATTTCCGTACTCCGCCTGCAATTCGACGACGGCGCTCAGTTTGTGCGCTGGAGCTCTGATCAACCGAACATATGACGCTCGTTTCAGTAGTTATTCATGGTATGTGCTTTCGAACTAATGTATGGTCGATATCTCTTGCGACTGGCAAAATCTATTGTGTTACGCTTAGTGCAGTGGACATATACACGAGTAAAATCTTGATGCATCGTAACATAGCTTAAGAGCACGAATGTCTACATAGAAAGTTACATCGAAAAACAGGTAATCCTTTTTTAAAGCAAAGATGAGACGAGAAAGAATCCACACGGTTTGGTCACAACAAAAAATTGCGTTTCAGAGTGAAGCTCCCACCGATTTAGCTCAAGAACAGGCATGAGGAACTTAATAACTAGTACAAGTTCGCTCGAAATGAGAGGATCAGGTGCGTGACAGCGGCGGCATTGAGCGCTACCCACTCGCTGCTCGACCTAATCTCTGGTATCAGTTAATATTTCAGAGAACGCTAATCTCTTGGTAATGAGATGCCTCGTCGTTCAACTAATTAGAAAATGCAGTCAAAGCTTGGCGAGACAAACGTCAACGCGGGACTGTTTCACCCTCTTAGCTTTATGCTCAGCGGCAATACTGAATGCTGTTCACGAGCCCTGTCACCGCGCTCCATGAAAGGCCGAATGTTAAAATACTTCGGGGTGTGACTGAAGGATGGGAGAAGTTTCCAGCTCTTCTCAAATATCACTGAAAAATGCACTAAAGGGGGAACACTTAGAAGGCACCAACCACGCAACTCTGTTGTATCTGAAATACAAGAATAAGTAGTTCATTATACTTCGATATCGTACCGGCTACCACTCGAGGTAATCGAGATGAAAAATTTCCTCGAGGAGCTTTTAAATATAGCTGCTAGCGTACAATTAATGGACCCACCTGAGTGTGGCACGAAGAAAGCTGAAGGGAAAATTGATGCCGAGGCCTTCGCTTGCAACTCTCAGGCTACGACCCTGGCGACTAATGAAGCTCCTCAGCAGGAACACTTGAGTAATTGTACGGGTGTGCTGCACACGCGCTGCACGCACCGAGCCCTGCGTCAAGTGGCTGCTCTTCTCGTAATTACGGGCCACACGATCGAGGTGACGTCATCGCAACGTGGAAGGTGGGGAGGGGCGCGCAACTTCGCGTCCTGGTGCCTTCCATCGCCTCCTTCTGCAGGTAGGCCCTGGAGAGGCGAGGAGTACGGAAATAAACACACGCTCACCGTCTTCCAAATGAAAAATATTTCATGTGTGTGAGACATCTTATGAGAACAAGATCTATCGTAGTCATTTACTTGAAGAAAATAGTTCTGACTTCTATGTTACTACGCGTGAGCTCTAGGTTATGTAGGAAAAATCAATCTATACGAGAAGTGAAATAATAGAACCCTTGGCTCAGTTTTGAGTGCTAGCACATTTCAAACTGGAGGAAAAAGACTTGCTAGAGGAACTAACATGACCTTGCCAAACGATGGGAAGTTGCCTCAAAGGCCAGAACACCAACGTGCAGCAAATTGCTGAACCGCAGAGCAGTACTGCGGTCAGCTGACTTCTTACGCTTCCCCTCTGAACGTCTGCGATCGAAAACGATTAGCTAGAGAAAATTCTTGGCACTGAAGCTTGCAATTTCCGGTAAATGGAGTAAACAGAGTATATGACGCGCGGTAGCTTTTTATCGGTATTAAAACATTAGCAGTTCATCAACCGTAACGAGTGGTTAAAAAAATGTGTGTAGATACATGTCGGTTAAAACTTGCCTTTCCGCTTAGCTAAAGTAGCATGTGATGAAATCGTCATACATTCGATATTGTTCAAACATTTCAAAGACTAGACACTGAAAGCTTCAGGGCTTTAAAAATATACAATAAAATCAATAGAGCTTGTGTATCGGTCGTAAATATTCGCAAGGTTTAACGAGTTCATAGTTTAATTCGAATTAAATACGACACTTTAACGTAAAGCTCAGCAAATCCATGAAATGAGTCACTATGATAGACAGTAAGAGTTAACTAAAATTCCCAACTCCCTCGAAACACGCGCCTCATCATGTTTAGTCTGCTCAAAAACATTAGAAGCAGACCAATCTACGAGGGAAACGAGTTTTTCTTGAAAAGGTACTCATAAAAGATTATCACCCACCGCGGGTCGAATCGCATTTCCTAAATCAACTAACATTTGTGAAAAACACTCATCTGCGTAGCAAGTAAAATTGTTCAATGTCTCGAAAATGGTACACTGAAGGAAATTGCAAAGTGTTTAAATCTCGGAGCAACGCATCCAGAGCTACTAAATTGCTCGCTGCCTCAATTGCCACTGAAATTCTTCGAAGAAAATTGCTTATCCCATTTGTGCGCGTCACAAAAATTAGACATGGTAACTTTATTCAAACGCATGTATTTACCCCACACAAGAAGATATTTATTCTAGTTCGCAGAACAACCTCTGATTAATCTGGTCATGAATCAGGTTGCATATTTCTTTAATTTTTGGATTTGGGAAGCTACGACACCCACGGAAAAAATAGCATTCAGCGTTCTTCAAAAAAGTTTCTCGGTTTTATTTTCTGTGATATTCGAACATTACACCAGAATTGCTCGAGATATAAGAGTCAGCAAGCGTAGAAACGAGCGTCTCGATAACTTTTTACGAAATCCAACGGAGAACGTTAGAGTTGACTCAGCTGCATTGATTCATGCCTTGTATACAGGTGCGACACAAGAGGATGCCTAAGCTAAACTCACCCAGCCTTGAGAAAATTTCTGAGACGCGTCGTGCAGGCATTTCTCAAATGAGAGGATTGAGGGACTTCAGCAAGCGCTCTCATGCAGAGAGGCTAATAAAATTCCGCGATGCTTCAAACAAAATATCGCCATCGAACATGAGACGATGTTGCCCTCTAGTAACATTGGTAAATTTTTACTTCGATTGGACGAGCTTACTCAAGTGTTATATGTACGCCTTCCAGGGGAATCAGAACGCACGTTAACGGAGGGTCCTGACTACAAGTCATGAACTCGGAGCAGCGTAGAGCACAGCTAACACTGGTGACTCACGGTCAACAGGGACGAGTTACCAGATCAATGTTAATGACCGCAAATCGCTCCCAAGTCTCGCATGGTTTAACTGACTGTCGAGGCAAGAGCCTCCTCAGCTCGGCGGCAGTTCGAGAGTAGGGAAATATCTGTAATATTTGCTCACTTCGAAGGGAAATATTGGAGAGCTTTTATGCAGCAAACAAGAGCATTCAAAATTAGGCTGGGAAGATATGTACGATATTGCAGTCAATGCAGTTTTGAAAAAGTGAAAACTTTAGATAGACCAACTTTCTCGATGGTTGAATGCATCATACCACTCATAATATTGCCCTGCAGAAAATTACTTTCTACAATAACAATTTTCCCACTCGGCAGCATGAATGTGGGATAACTAAGGACAGGAAATTAGGGTGAAACAGTTCTATTCAAGCACAGTGTTAGCAGCAGAGCTGCAAGGAGCTGAGCAGGATTTCAAGGAACATCCACGAGCAAGTTACTGATTCATTTGATCGCGTTGTCAGTCAGTGCTCGAGTGCAGTTCAGTCAATTCAAAAAAGTGACGGCAACTTGGAATTAACGTTTTAGTTACATCATGTCCCTTCTTAAGAATAAATAAATAAATCGCTAGAGCTAGAAATCCATAAATAGGAAAATAGACGACTCATCTAAGCAATAAGAGTTAGAAGCTCCAATATTGCGTCTCTTCATTCGACCGTGAAAGAAATTCATTTCGCGTCCTGTACGCTCGGCCTACTTTGGGCAGAAAGAAAATGTCTGTCAATACGATGGTCTATGTCGGCTCTTCAGCTAGAGAGATGAAAAGCCTTGCTCAAATATAACGTTCGACGTCGCTGTAAAGAACAGGAACCACACAAGGGGGCTGCTGTATGGAGGGAAAACCAAACAAAGGGCTGCTGTATAGAGGGAAAACCAGACAAGAGGGCTGCTGTATAGAGGGAAACCAAACGAGAGGGCTGCTGTATAGAGGGAAAACCAAACGAGGGGGCTGCTGTAAGGAGGGAAAAGCAAACGAGGGGGCTGCTATAGGAGGGAAAAGCAAACGAGAGGGCTGCTGTGAGGAGGGAAAAGCAAACGAGGGGGCTGCTGTGAGGAGGGAAAACCACGAAAATGAGCTGCAACAGGAGAGGCACAATAAACGAGGGGACTGCTGTAAGGAGGGAAAAGCAAACGAGGGGACTGCTGTAAGGAGGGAAACCCACGAAAATGAGCTGCAACAGGAGGGGCACACCAAACGAAGGGGCTGCTGTGCGGAGGGAAAACCCCGAAAATGAGCTGCAACAGGAGGGGCACACCAAACGAGGGGGCTGCTGTGAGGAGGGAAAACCACGAAAATGAGCTGCAACAGGAGGGATTCACCACAAGGAACGTTGCCGAAGGTAACGGTGGAACTTCATGTCAGGAAGCGGAAACCATCAAACATTAGCCGACCAAAATTAACTCCCGTTGCGTGTACTCCACTTCAAAAGCAAAGGTCAGATCTTGATATCTATATTCTCTGGAAATGAACATCCATCTTACGAGTATTTTGAGTAAAAGTTCTGCAATGTCGGCGCAGGCTCGACTCCCATGCAGGGCAGAAGTGGCTCGCTGGCAGGGAAGGTACAGGCTCTCCCCACCTCTTGCGGACCAAGATGAGCTCCGACCTCAAGACGTTTGGTGCTGGCGAGTGGTAACCTATTGTCCAGAGGTGAATTTGTTCTGCCTGCGCACTGCTCACGCAGGACGATACGGCGTGTTGACAATTTGTTCTCTTGTCATCCTCTCAATAAAATAAAACCTTTCTACATAGGCTAGATTTTTTCAAGAATATATTCGGAAAATATTTTTTCATGATGAAATTGATTACTAATCGTCCAACAGCGACAAACGATCGTCATCCTTGCACTCCACAGAGTTCCTTTGAGCATCAATTTGTTGTTCTTTGATCACATTCAAACTCGTCTGCTGTGCGCGTTTGCAGTGATAACGCTACTTGACACGGTTAAAAAAATAAAATCATACCAGGAAGAAAAGTACTTCGCAAAAGAAAATTCCTGGAGCATTCACTCTGGGACAAAATGAGGAGGATGAGTTTCTGCACCTAGCAAGCGATTAAGTTTCCAAACTAATCAAAATAGAAGACTCACCTTTTCTATAATCAGCTATCATCAAAACGGTTCGATTTGATTTTCGTCCAGCCTCGTATGCCATTAGATGCGTCTTCTACCCTCATAAGTCCACAAGCTTCAGAGCTTCCCTGGCGTAGAAACTTGTCTTCCTCCTGTTGTCTTCAAGTGAAAGCTAGAGGTGCATTTTTTAGCGAAGCATTGTTCTTTCTCGTGTTAACCCACGGAAAAAATTCTCTTGCGAATAAAAATTATGCTTCGAAGTATTTAACAGAAATGTTACCACGGACATATCTTGTACGGAGACAACTTCTACTTTACTTTGAGGGCTCCTGTTGAGGCCACAGCTTTTAAATGTTCCCCATAACCATCCCAAAGCGAAGTGTGNAGCAGCGACCGGGATGAAGGGCTACTGGGGAGGAAGGGGTTGCAGAAGACAAAGCGGCTGCCACTTACGGACGGGCTGCGCTTCTCGTGAGTTCCCTTAAATTACTCTGCTTTCCCCTTTAAGAAATGTCCCACAATTTACGAAGGAAGCAACAATGTTGCTCTAAATATAAGTAAGGTTTTCAGCACCCTTCGATAACTCACTAAAATCACACATGCTCATCTGCCTAGCTTAGTGTAGATCGGTCGATGTTTAAGGGTTCTTAGGTCGTATGTAGAGATGAATATGATGTATCGTTAGTTATATCGCTAGTTTTACCAGTTTTAATGTTTCATAAAATTTTCCCTCATTACTTTCCACACCATTCTATGTTATGTACTTAATATACATGTATACCCTGTATTTCTAGGCAGTCGAACCGTCGTACTGAAT
>VOMN01031804.1:0-18922 GCA_014899125.1 Orchestia grillus
ACTTCAAGATATTCAAGATATTCAAGATATTCAAGTGTAATAAAGGGTTTACTCGAATCAATTAATTCAAAAATACAATAAAAATGAACCGGCATTCCTGGAAAGACTGTGGATTCTGCGAAAGTTTTTCATTTTGCGAGGATGGAGTGTCAGAGGGCACGAAAAATTAGAAGAATAGAACAAAAACGGACACCGATTGGGAATTCTTATTGAATGAACTGGAACGAACGAATAGAAGGACGCAGATAAGTGTAACGACAGGGTTAGGGTTCATCGAGTGCTCATTAAGGGTCGTGTCATTTTTCAAGTTTTATAAGGAATAGCATTACCGTTTTTACTTGTGACTTAGTTTTTCGATAGTCAGTACGATATTTTGCAAAACAATGCTCAATAAATGTTTCATAGCCTCCGATAGTGTAGTAGCCACGATATTTAAAAATAATATTTAATAAGTAAAAGATAAAGAATATCATTTTAATTGCGAGAATATTTAAGAAGAATAAAATAAAATTGATTGACAACTGGAAAATCAGTTTAGGAAAAAATACGTGGGTTAAAAGAGTTTGGCGAATCTAATATAAAGTTTTTGGTGCTTAGTGGCATGACCTTTTTCGCAGCAACAACAGGATGGAGACGATTAGTGCAACTGGAAACTACCTTTTCACACTCCGTTTGTGGCATCTTGTTTCATTCTCGCATGTAGATGATCATCAAATCAGCAAGGTTTTTTGAACTCCTTCTGTGCAGAGTAGTTTTGAATATTCGCCACGAATTTTTAATGGGATTGGGGTCAAGCGATTATCCATGGACCTCTGGCTCTTGCTGGATTGGAGATTGCCCTCCTCCATGTTTGACGGTAGGGATGGCGTGTTCCTTTTTCCATTTTATCTCAGAACATGACGATCTCGAGCGTCCTTTCGGACAAAAAGCTCAATTTTGCTTGCTTCGGACTATACGACTCGTTTCCGTAGCTCAATTCCTTAGTCAAAATGGTCTTCAACCAACGTTGGCATTTTCACGTGTTTTGCTGTGAGAAGAGGAGTTCTGGGTGAAGTATAGGCATGCAGGCTACGCCGATGTAATTCTTTGGTAACCGTTTTTTGACTGATGTGACCTCCTTTTAACTTCTTTCTCTAGGTACGTACGGGTTGTCCTGGGCTCATTCGTCACCTAACACAGCTTAGAGCGTCGAGAGTGGCCCGTGATCTTGAGAGGAGCTCCCACTCTTGACAGGCTGGAAATTGCCCCAGTCTCTCGATCGATGTTTCCGAACAATTGCTTCAGCAGTTGAGTACGGAACCACAACACGTTCAGCAATTTGCCGATAGGTTAATCCTTCATTTCGAAGTCGGACGCCTTGCTTTCAAATACCTTCGGGTATTTCTTTGACTTACGGCATCGTATTCACTGAGCCTCTATCTTAATGATTGTGTTCTCGTTAAACATGTTTCTCGAAGTTTTTGGGAGCATTATGAATTTTTTCAAAGAAGAGACTCAAATTGTACAATAAAATAGCAATGATTTAAAATAATATCAATATCGACCGTATACTTTTGTCCCACACTTTTTTTGCTTAGTTGATTTTTCTGGGTGTCAAAAATTTTTTTTATGTTATAATTACACATTTAAAAAAATATATATTCCATGAACTACGTATCTCATTACCCCAAATCAGACCACGAAGTTTCCAAAATACATGAAAAACAGAGTTGTGCAAATACATCCACGCGCTGTACTTATGTTAGACTTATTTCTATGCGATGCCGTGGAAGCCAAACTCCTGAGGTTGGTTGCTGGCGGCCGATAAACTTGCTTACCTCTTCTGCCCCAGTGAAGTTCATCGTTAAGCCAACGCCTTCTTGTCAGTTCGACATGTAATTGTTCAATCGCACATCGAAAAATTGCAGCTATATACACCCTTAAACCTCACACTAATTGGAAAGTTCCAGTTAGACCCTGAAAGCTTTCACTTGAATGAAGGTTTTAGCTAGACTCTAAAAGCTTTCACTTGTAGAAAAATTCTAGCTAGCCGATAAAAGCTCTCACTAATTAAAGTGTAGCTACTATATCGTTGGAATTACCTTATTTCTTCACTCGTGCTGTGGGTGCAGCGCCTAAAGCTGTCTTTTAAAACTTTACGGAAGTCACTTTGCTGAAAGCCGTGCAGTCCGGCCTGAGATTCCGTTTTCCTTTTTTTGCAGTGAGGTCTAAAACGCAGCCTCTTTGCCTCACAGGCGGAGCCTTCCTCATATGACTTGCTTCGGTGTCAGTTCCAGCAGCCGTTTTAGGCATACCTGTCCAGCCTTACCTGTTAGGGGCGACTGAGTGCATGTACCAAGCGTTGAAGAGCACTGTGGTACAAAAACTACTAAATGTTTAGAAAACGGGAGAGTAATTCGCCTATTGCTAGAAAATTTCTAATCTAAAAAAGTTCACACCGAAGCATCATTGGAAATTATAAGCTAATTATCAGGAGCAGTTGAGGGCCACAAATCAACTAGGGCTGAAACCGACTCACTGAGCCATGATGGAGCTCAGTAGTACAGTGCCCTCGCTCTCTAAGTGAGGAGGTCCCTGTGTCGGTTCTGGGTGCCGCTAAGGCTTATTTTTGTATGATCATGGAGTGCCTCCCTTAGGAGAGATAAATTAAATCCCCGATTACCCACCGCACTCTGTTGCCCTCTTAGCAATCGCGCAGCACTCGGTCCTTTCACTTTCGTTTTTGCAGGGCTCGAATTTTTAAACTTCGTGCAAAGTCGTCAGTTGTTCGATGTAAAACGAGAGCGTTTATGGGCCTTTACTCGTTTTTCCTTCACCTCTCTCGGTACAAACCGACCATTCCTGAGTGTATTTATACTTCTCTAGCAAAACATTCGCCTCGTATTTGTGCTTTCCACTAAAAACCTAACAAGGAGAGGATTGAAACCCAACATGGTGCATGTCAACTTAATTGGAAAGAAGTTTTTTCGCGTTCCTTTTATTTCCTATTGAGCTGCGGGAATTCGTGTGCTCATGAAAATTCGGGTGCTGAACACAGTAAAGCAGATGGTGTCGAGTAGCCCGACCCTGGCGGGCGGCTGCATCCTTCTAAGGCATTATTCCTTCGAGCGCCAACTGCTCAGCTGCTCACAAACGCCGCATATGAGGTGTGCGTGAAATTATTTCATGAAAATGAATGTAGTTTAACTTTTGGGGAGGATAGAGGAAGTGTCAGGGATATTTTCACTGGACTGGAAATATTTTCCAAAAATTGGTTGTGGTTAAATTTCCGTCGTTAATTGTTGGTAAAAAGAGATCCAAGGCTTCGTTTGTTTTGCTGCACGATGATGCGACAAGTCATTTGCAGACAGAAACACCTTTCTGCTTTCCAGTGTGTACCGGTACAACATGCGATGCTCCATCAATGTAACCTCGTGTTGGCTTTCCCCATAAAAATTTGTCGTCCATACATCCACAAGGAGTCTGAGCCTCATTTTGGGAGCTCAAGAGTCACTGACAAACGTTGTTGACTCAGAAAACAAGATGGCCACCGCACACGGACGGCTGCGGGAGAGCTTATCACCAAACATTGCTCTTAAATCAAGCTAATTTGAGAAGGGGTGCACCTCGTCCAACATGCGCCAGCTGCATAATTCGGTCGCGCTGCGTGTTCACTGAGCATTTCTTCGCCTCTAAATCTCAGGGGAAAGATCAACCCTCAGCGATAAGATACCCTGTTTGGATGGGACGACAATTTGTCCGATTTACGGAGTTATTTTTCTGCAGGAGCGAGCGTAAGGAACCCATGGAGGACTTCCATCATATGATGACCCTTTTACCATTTACAAGACTCGTTAGCGCGTTGTAAATGGGGCAGAAACAAGACCAGATTATCGCGTAATTAATTTACAAAAACTAGTCTAACTAGCCACTATGTTTCAAGTTTGAAATTATTTTTTCCACCGCATTTTTTTTGCATTTGATTTTACGAGTAATTCATACAGTTAAAATGAGTCAATGAAAGCTATTGTTTACGAAATTTTCTTTGGATTTGACAGCGACGTTTGTGACGATGAACAATGGAAATTTTATCAAACGCCTCTGTAGGGAATGAAGAATTTAGCAGTTATAAATTGCAAAACTTTATGCCCTCAATTGAGTTTGATCAACATTGTGAATCAATCTCATGTCAAGTTTCCCAAACAACATGATCACACAAATTAAGAGCTAACTCCGACTCGCATTTCATATTTTACATTGAAAATCTGAATTCTACTTCTAACCTGAATTACATTTCTAGTTTGGAATGCATTTTGTCTGATATCGAATTTCAATTAACTGTTTTTGTTGCGAGCAACTCAGGATTGGCAAAGTCCAGTCTCGCATAAACGACCTTATTCGGTAATCGTTCTTAATTCGACACTGAAAAATCCGTCTCTGAGGGGAAGAAGTTACTAAAGTGAGACATTTTAATTTCGTTGATATTTCCATACTTTATATTAAATTTTAAAAAGCTCTAAGGGTCTCAATGAAATTATGAACTGGGAGCTCATATGCAGAGGCATCGCACAGTACACAGTACGCAGTATACAGTACCCAATACGCAGTACTTAGTACACAGTACACAGTATACAGTACACAGCACGCATTACAAAATACGCAGTACACAGTACACAGAGCACAGTACGCAATACGCAATACACAGTACACAGTATACAATATGCAGTACACAGTCTAACTCACTGGCACATTGTCGTCAACCCTATCCATTTCTGTGACCTTACCGCAACGATGTAAATGATTTTTGAATATACATTGGATTAATTTTTCTTGTTATAGGAAGTACACGACACGAACGTGCAGGAAAGCACGAAGCGAAGTCTACAACCCGAGTTTGAAGAGCATGTTCTGGGACTGACATATATTAGCATGAATGGAGACCCCAACTACTGTAAATAGGGCTGAAGCTTTTCTCTATCAAAGGACTTGAATTCGGCGTTGTGCTCTCGGTACTCTGACGGCTGCAGTCATTGCATAACTCGCCACGGTTTAGAAGATGCACTCACTGCGACATAACCACATTGTTCAGTAATGACACAGAGGCTCTAATTGCTAGTGTTGATTGACCTATGTGCGTACACATGCAGTACCTGCTATCACGTCCAGTTGTGTAGAACGAGACAAGCTTTTGCAATTATTATTTTCTTGCTTTTGGCACGCGGGATTCTAAATATTGAACACTGAAATTATCTTACGATAGCAGTCACGCAGAGCATGAGCATCTCGTTCATTTACGCTGCTTGACCTAAATTTGTGGGATGATTGCGGGCACAGATGGTGGTGGAGCTCCCAGGAGCTTTGTCTGAAATAATACCTGTGGATTGTGAAAGGCTTCCTATTACTTACCTGTAGTTAAAGGTATTCGTTAAATTTTAAATATAGTAGTTATAGATATTAGTTTTATTCTAATTAGTTACAGGTATTCGTTACATTTAAATTAGTTACAGGTATTCGTTACATTTAAATTAGTTCAGGTATTAGTTACTTGTAAGGCAGGGATAGCAATGACCCCATTCGAGGGCTCTTGAGGGTGATAACTCGGTCATGATTGAGCAGAGGAGTAATGATAACCTTATCTACATCATGTGTGCATTTTGTACTCGTTATGCTTGAGCATGCTGTGAGTACGCAAAGAAAATGTTAAAAACATGAAATAGTGTCGCTAATATGCTCGTACTGAGTAGTAGAACGGCTAAGATTAAAAATGTTTAAGCGATGTTAAGGATCACGGTTTATTTTGGAAATATGTTTAAATTTAACCAAGAATAAGCAACATCAGTATTATTACCATTTTTTACAAAAGAATAATAATGGAAGGTATTGAGAATATTTGAGGGTATACGAACAACAAAATAGAAATCAATTGGTGCAAAAAATGAGATTAGAAAACTCAACAGGCCCGTGGAAAAGGATTTATTTTGTTAATTATTCAAAACAAGCATCTTCCAGTCTGACTCCACGAGCACATTTGTTCTTTTTTATGCAAAGAGTATGGGGGATTTTGGATTAGAGCTTAAAAATTGAGTAAATTTGAAAAACATTTCATTCAGTTGAGGTCAAGCGACGAGATCTCTGTTGCAGCACTACTCTGCAAAAAACTTTTTTGTCCAATAATTTGTGACACTAATGCTAGTGCGTAAGCTATTCAGTGAATCTTAACCTTTTTACTAACAACCAATGAGCTTGTTAACAATCTACTCGTTCATTGATATTGATGATTGAATAGCGTTCTTACTAACAATCATTTATTTTGTTAACAATCTACTCGTGTATTGATATTGTTGATTGAATAGCGTTCTTACTAACAATCATTGACTTTGTTAACAATCTACTCGTGTATTGATATTGATGATTGAATAACGTTCTTACTAACAATTATTGACGTCGTATACAATCTACAATCTTGTATTGAGTGACGAACTACTGTCGTGCTTATTGATAATCAGCTAATGTGGAGGTAATCGATTAGCGCGCAGATAGCCTATAAACTAGCTTGCTTACTAACTATGATTCGCGTACTCATTAACAGAATGGTTATCTAACACATAATGTGCGTAAGTGATGAAGAAAGATGAATAAACCATGAGTACCCGTCGAGCACCTTTTCATCTCGAATAGAAGAACTAATTAAAACAATAGTCATTTTGACAGCACGGGGGAAGTTTTCCAGCCAACTCGGCGAATCTTATTCCAATTGGCCTTTAGTATGTAAATAAACAGCAATTACCACGGTGTTTAAAACGACCCGAGATTAACTCTTTAATGAGAACTCTCATTTTCGGACTTTTGGCTGGCCCTCGATGCCGAGGGAATCGCCGCCCTCCTGTGGAATTTGTTAAAAGTCATTTTAGCGCTCTTGAAAGTTAATTTTTAAGACGAATAAACTTCGAGGCAGAGGCTCGAAAGGCACGTTCCTGGAGCACTGTTCGCCCGCCTCTCGTTCGAGGGCCGACTTCATTATTATTTTTTGGCAGGTGTTAGCCTTCGGCGTCCTGAATATGCCCAGAATCTCAGCTCGAGCAGTCGTGTAGGCGCAAATGTGGGTGCAGTTTTCGCTTTAAATGTCACCGGTTCATTATTACACATTCCTGCTTTTTTCTCAAAGTGTTGATAAAATGTTTTCATTCAATCAATCAAGAAAATGATGCAAATTGTTTCAGTGGAAGGTTAAATTTCATTTCTCGCGTTAAGATGTCGAAGTACGTGGACTTACCTTCGTTGGAATAAGATGGGATAATTGTAACGATGAAATGATAATATATTTCAGCTGGAAAAGTCTTAACGCTTGATCTCATAAAAAAAGCAGCGAGCATTTTTACAGACAACTGACCTGTCTCTTAAGAAGAGTCGTTCCCCAAGTACAACTCTTAAATAGCGGTCAACGAGCGGCCATTTAGTGAATGGCAATGCATTTTTACTTGTAATTTACATACGATGTGTCGGATACCAAAAGCATCGAACTGAAAAACTGAAAAATTTGAGGATTTCTACCCTCAATATTCCCCTTACAGCAAAATGTTATCATGATAGACGTACAAAGTGTCCATCAGAATTAAAGGCGTCCGTAAAAATGTATCTACTTTTCAAGAGCATGCGTCGTAAGTATCGTACAAGGTGTCCATCAAAATTCAAAGCAAAACTATGAGTCAGGCAATTATACATCGCCCTCGTACCGAAGACTGTTATCGTCGTAGACGAAAGTGATCATCTGTTTTTAATTTCATTTCTCACGCTAACCCCTCGCTGCTTTACATAAAGAACTAGCCTTGGTTTCCATTTAAATGTTTATTTTAACTCAGCTCACATCTATCGCGGCTCAATGCTTTCTAACAACAATTTCTACCAGGCTAAATGCTACACTTTTTCAGAGGAGTCGTCATCTTACGCACCTTCATGTCTTTGATAGCCGGGAGCAAAAAGACTTTCAATTTTCAGGACACGAAATACGGCACAAAAATCGTTTCCGAAGCCAGAAAATCTTGGCAAAGCGTTTGCTTTCAAAGTTTGTGCGCCAGCATTCATCAACTTCGTCCAACCAGTCCGGCAACTTCTGAAATTTTCGGAGAAGTTCTCGGTGGGACCGAGGTTTTTTCATTGTTCCTGCTTGTCTTGGATCTACAATGAAAAGATACTAAACGCACTCAAAGTCTACGGGAGGCGCCCGCCAAGTTAGCGTGGGCGTGAAAGCGTGAGCTGCTGTTTTCTCGTGAGCAAAGTTACGGTAGATGAGGAACTAAATGATCAAAGATGAAGGAAAAATTAGCCAAAGTTGAAAAGCAAGAAAACGAAAAAGGAGAGTTAAAATTACTAAAGCTGAGGGAAAATAACCATATTTAGTTGAAGAGCAAATAACGTTTGATGAAAAACAATATAACGATAGATGAGGAGCAAAATAACAATTATATATGAGGAAATAAAATAAATTAGGAACAAATACCGATCGATGAAAAGCCAATAACGATAGCTAAAAACAACGTAAGGTAAAGAGTAAATTTCATTTCTTGTGAAATGAAATTGATTTCATTCCTAGAATGAAAATTGATTTCATTCTAGGGAAATCAATAAAAAACCCAGTGGATGTTTTCAAATATTAACCTTCAGTAAAGAGTAAATAAATTGATAATGAGAAAAACCACGAAAAATTAGGCGTAAAATGACGAATAGATGAGGAGCAAAATAAGGGCAAATGAAGAACAAAATAACGATTGATGAGAAATAAAAGACAATGGATGAAGGAAAAGGTGACAATAGATGGGGATCATAATAACGAGAGTGGCAGAAGAATTGACAATATTTGAAGAATAGACTAATAATTGATCAAGAATTCTGATTCCTTTATCGGTAACTGGTTATGAAAATACATATATCTTGTGGGATGAGATGCAACTACAGTAGTAATTGTAGCCGCCAAAGAATCAATTGGTATTCATACATAAACTATGCGTAAATCTATTTACTTCTAAAACTCTGGTCGTCTTGCTTGTTTGCTTGCTTGCTTGAAACCGGGCACAGAAGAGAAAATATACTCTTATGTCATGTAAAAGAAAGGAATTTAAGTCGGGCAAGGTAGTAAAGTGGATACGGGAATGAGAAAGAGGGCAGAATCGTTTGTCTGTCAGCCCTGAGATATTCGAAATTTATATTCTTCGTTTAAACCTGTATTGCGGATACCGACTTAACTGCATAGGATATATTTCTGGATGCAGTTTGCCTATAAGAGTCGAGTTTTCTGTAGTCTCGACTATTTATTAGCAATTCATGATTTAAATTTTATTTGACCCAACGGGTCGCGGGTTGTCTAGTACATTCTATATTCTTTACAAGAAAATTTATACATTTTTAAGTTAGTTTAAAACTAATGATTTAACTATTCATTAGGAAGGCAAATAAATATTTAACCACAAACCGTAAAGAAAATATTCTTATTCCACATTCTACCTTTTTTCCTTCGTAACTAACACATACTCCAACGAACTCATTTCCTTCCAAATTTATCGACAACCAGCGAAACATTTCCCGATTCGAGAACCTTCTAAGATATTTCATTTCCCGCTTTCTCCATGAAGGTACGGCCCCGCTTTACACGCACCAATTATTTCACAGAAGCCGCCGAGTTAGAAAACGCAACCTCATTTAAAGTCAAGCAAATTCTCTCATTTGGCATTCAGAGGCGCTCTTGTTCTGCGGGCTCCAGAGCCAGCCTGGGAAATCTTTTCTGGATTCCCATAAGAAATCGAAGTCGAAATTGGACACAACCTTACCAAGCGTTTCAAAGTTTGTGGACTGGTTTTCCCAGTGTACGTATCGTCCCAGGGTGTAGGAGACAAGGAAATTCTCATTATAATTGTCTGATTTGGCTTATTTTTTATGATCCACAGGGGTGTAAGGGAATTCTACAAGCACGTAATTAGTGCTTATTCAACTTAAGTCACAATTTTAACTGTTCAGTACTTTCGCATAAGTAGAGCAGTTGAAATCAATCTAAAATCCACTGTTTTGTTTCGCATAAGTTTATTTAATTGTTCTATGTATAAAATTACGGATAAAAAGCTTTAAAACCACAAAGTACGACGGAAAAATTAGACGAAACTTTTTACCACACTTATTGTTGACGGATTTTTGAAATTGCGAATTGCATTCCAAAAAATTTCGTTGAAGGATTCATCACTGGCGCGTAAAATGAAAGTTACAAAATTATTTGACATGTGTAGCTGGGAAAATTTGCCCTGGACTAACCAGGTCATAGAACACTGCAGTTCTGGCAGCAGCGAAATTTCCAGTCGGCACCGCGGTCAACGCTGGTTCCTGGCGCTTAGTAATTGCCCCTGACGACCGACTGCAGTGAAGGAAGCCGTTCTTTGTGAAGGATTTCTTTTGTTTAATTTGACAAGGTTATGGCTGCAACGATGCTACGTACAATTAAGGTTTTAATTGAAGGAGCTACTGCGGTGAGGGGTTTGAGGGGGTTATTGTTGTACATAGATTCGAATTATTGCTCTAGCAGTTTACGCACGACTACTTAGTTCACTGTGATGGCCCGATCGATAGAATTATTGCACTGTGGTATTTCGCGCGATAACATGTTACACTATTGTGGTACGTTCGGTTACATATTGCACAAACAGAGTACGTGCGATAGAATTATTGCGCTAACACAGTGCATACTGTGGAATTTTTACACAGTACCTTGATTAGATATTGCACTAACACAGCACGCACGAAGACTTGTTGTTCTAACACAGTACGCACAATTAGACACTACACTAACACAGCACGCACAATTAGACACTACACTAACACAGCACGCACAATTAGACACTACACTAACACAGCACGCACAATTAGACACTACACTAACACAGTACGCACAATTAGACACTACACTAACACAGTACGCCTGATATTGCATTGGTAGTATGAGGGGACTTACCTCACCCAGCTTAGCTTGTACTGAAGCTCAGAAAACATTACTCAGCGAAGTAAGAGAAAGTCCTGAAAACGTGTAATATACCCCACTTACTTGTAAATTGAGTTCTTTATAGATACAGTTTCTCCATGTAAGTTTCTTAACTATAACTGAACGACTCATCTGAGTAACACTCACACAAAAACATCAAACTGCTTTCGAGCACCTGGCAGTGCGTAAAATTTTCCGATTGGTAGTCTTATTTTGTTTGGTTGTTAAATTTCGTGAATAGTTAGTTTAACACAAGCATGGTCAAAGAGACGCGTACACTCGTAGATACAAGCTCACGTGGGTGTTGCTTTGCCAAAGAAACTTTGTAGGTATCGCTACAACACGATTTTAATTACTGGTTGTGTAAGTACGAAATTAATAAAAATTTAAGTGTAGTTCATCGACTTTCCAAATTACTTTTATATTCCACTGACATTACATGCATTTTCAGATACACAAAATGGGGTTATGAAAGAGTCCCCACGTTTCTTCTTCATTTTGGCAACTCTCCGGCAGAAGATTTCTTTGAAGGCAATGCCTTCCACTTGAGATGAGACTTGGTAATGGACTTCTCGAAGTCCACATTTCTGCTCGCAAGACTTTGAAGGAGGCCCAGACCGGGGCTTGGCAAACAGCGCGCACTGATGGTTTGGTCATTAATTGGGAGTGAAGCTCTCATTCGGTTGTACTTCGGAGAAATTGAGAGCCTAGTTCTCATTCGGTTGTACTTCGGAGAAATTGAGAGCCTAGTTCTCATTCGGTTGTACTTCGGAGAAATTGGGAGCCAAGTTCTCATTCGGTTGTACTTCGGAGAAATAGGGAGCCAAGTTCTCATGCGGTTGTAGTTCGGAGAAATTGGGAGCCAAGTTCTCATTCGGTTGTATAATAGTTCGGAGAAATTGGGAGCCAAGTTCTAATTTGGTTGTAGTTCGGATTCAGTATTTTCGATTCTTAGCATTCAATGCAAATTTGAGTATTCCTATGAATCTTGGCCCTAGGAAAAAGAGAAAGCAGCTTACATATGACCCAAATGTTGATGAAAATGTGTGGAATTTGCAAAACCTGACCTCATCCAGTCGTCTCCCAGATAGACATCTAGACCAGTTCTCGCAAACAACCTCTCTATCTTCTCAAATGTTCCTTAAAAAACGCTCGATTTACTACTTATGACACATATGATATATTTTCCGCGCTATTTGATGCCCGCTATAGTTGATACTGCTTTCTGCGGGGGACGACTGTTGAGTGGTTGTTTTCAGAACCCGATTTAACGCTTTGCATGAGGAACAACTGCAACTTCGGGTTCATGAAGAAAGAAATTTTGCTTCCCTCGAACATGAGGCGTCCAGCCGGCCTAATAAACGCACCAAACACACTCCTCTAGTACTTTCCTGTGGTGATGCCAATGTGTGCCTAATTATTATTTTTTGAGCTCATTTCGTCCCCGCGAAGGAGAACCGCTTTGGAAAAATTCAGGCAGAAGCCATCTCCGTTGGCCCAGCAACGACGCGGTGCGCAAACTTGCATTCTGCGGTCGCGAAAGTCGGGAACCTCAGCGAAATTTGGGTGCGCTTTGGCGCGGCGGCGGCCAACAGCACTTGCGGCGGGGTGAGTGCCCGCCAAAATGGAACGCTTAGAGTTCTTGGCGAAAGGCGCCTCTGCCCTAAGTGGAATGTTGAATAAATTACGAAATATTTTCGGTGGGAATTTTGTTACAGAAGTAGCGAGCCTCCGGCGATCTTCAGCCTCTCTGTCCAAATTTGCTCTGATGGACTCGATTAGGCAGGCCGGGCCTGGGGCTGTGGGCGAGGAGGAAGGAGTAGAGGGGACTTGGAGGGGAGGGAGAGGAAGNGAGGGGAGGGGTTAAATAGCTTTAGAAGGGGGGGATGTTTGGCCCACGCTAAGCCGGCAGCGCAGGAAGCACGAGTTCGTTTTTCAGTCAAAAAAACTAGAAAATAACAAAACAAAAGAGTCAAGAGCTGGTAGCAAAACTTTGGAGTATCTCCAAGTGCTCCTTTTGTTCTAGAAGCCCGTGAGAGACTAAATTTTGCTCCGGTGAACAGTGACAGTTTTAGCCGAAGCCTAGCACATGGTTTCGCGGAGCGGTGATTTTTTTTGTTTAAAACAAAAGAACAGAAACAGCTGGAAATCGTAGAATTTTTAATGCTATGGAGCTGCCGGGATATTGCGCACTGGCAAAATCTCCATTTTATCTTATGAATTTTCTTCAGGTGCTTAAAGCTCCTTGGAAAATGAACGTACGGGCACTGTAGATATTCACGTACAACTAACGAAATATTGGCTGCTTTATTCAATAACCAAGAATATTTTTACAGGATTTTATTTTGCCATAAGCATCAGAGCGGCCTCGTGGCTACGTTCACTGAATACCAGAATACAAAAAAATATTAGCACAATTAGGTATCCCAAATTGAAATACGTGCTTGTTAGTTTACTCGGGTCATACATCAAATAAAAATATATTGAGAAACTCGAGTTGACTAATTTTAACGCCTCTTATTATTTTAATTTTAGTATCATGAAACAATTAAGAAAAGACTTACAAGAGCCTTAACTTACATGTATAAGCGTATCGAGAACTTAAGGTGCCATTCCTCTACAGTATTCATGTGGAAACCCATGCTGCATTTTCATCCCGCGTGAAATCAACAGAAAAGTTAGGGGCTACTGAATTATTTACTCCTGGTGTGAAAAACTCTAATTACAACTTGTGCTAAAAGGACACGTTCTAAGGGGTCTTTTTATCTATTGACAGTGTTCTTATTACTTGAAAAATGAATAAAAGAACAGAGGGCTACTGATTGCACCGGGTATCCAGAAAATTTTATAGGGTAATAAGCCCCGTACTTGTACCCTAAAAGAAGTATCCCCAGACTAATTTGGGCAGTCGAAAAACACGTTATCTTCACAGGTCTTCTCGGTTTTACCTTAAAATATGCCCCGCACTGCGCGTGCTTCCGCTTGATTAATTAGCGCGCCATAAAAAAGTCTTCCTGCGCACACTCACCCGACAATAAATCGTTCAGTTGCGATGCGCGAACTCGCGAGATAATATTTTTTGCGTCAGGGCTTCCAGTGCGTGGTGGTCTATTTTGCAGGCAACAAACGCAGTCTCATTTACTAGTACCTGAGATTTATGAGCTCGTAAAGTGACTTCTACCCTCAGATTCCTGATACCCAGAGCCAGCGCGAAGGAGCAGCTGTCCTTAAATGAGGGTCGGGTCAAGGAAGAAACTCGTCACAGATCCCTGGTCGAGTGGGGCCGCGCCTAGGCCTGAACGTTATTCTTTCCTGGTTTTCTAGGAAGAAATCGAGGAGAGCAGAGGAATGAAGCTCTTGATTGTCGCCTCTGAATTGCAGGAAATCTGCGCCGCCTCAGTTTCCTATCGCCTGAACCGACACTGGACGGAAAAAGATACCTGGATTGATTTCGGCTCTCGAATTAAAGGAACAAAAATTCCAGTGTCTCCACTGCGTCGAGTTGCCTGAAGAAACACTGTGACACATAAATCAAAGGAATAATTATGGATCATTGCTGCTGCCCACCACAATCGTTATTTTTATTGCTTTCTAAGAATATAAATGACTGTACATTTGTGTGTCAATGCTAGATCAGTTTTGCATCAAATTATTATATGATTAGGTTGCACCTCCATATTTTGAACGTATTCCTCAGCCTCAATTTTCAGGGCTCATTTAGTCCATAGCTAAATTATATTTGAACGTAGTTTTTTATTTACTTGGTTTTCATTGCTCCTTCAGTTTGTTTTTCCAACGTGGCATAAATTTGCACAGGAAACTGAGCAAAATTTTCAATAATTAAATTCAGTCATTGCTGCCGAAAGCGTACTTTAAATTTACTGTGATGTTGAGTGATTAGGTTTTCTCAAGATAGGTATCCGTCAGCATCACAAAATCCATTAAAAAATTCGAAATATCCCGCAAACGGAATAATTACGTGTCGAGGAGCCCCCATGCATCGTTGAGCTTCCTTGCATGTTCGAAATTCATACCACTTTCAAAACCATCGTCACTGCCTACCGCCATATCAGGTCCATTTCTCAGTTGTTATAGCTTTTTATTCCTTTACACAATGAGTACGAGGGAGTGAATATCCCTGTCTGTAAATGACGTTCCAGGGAGCTATTGCCATACCTCTAGAATTGTGTGCGGAATTACGCAGGTTAAACGACCAATTGACGTGCCACACGGCAGGTGTTGCGGTCTCTTCGAGGGCAGAGAGTTCCGAGTGTTGAGGTCCATGTGGTGTCTACGTAGGGGATCTGCTTCTGGAGCATTGATTGATTTTGTGTGACGTGATGTCCTTCTTTTTTTTTAATAACATGACGTGTTCGTTTCCATGAATCACTGAAGATACAGAAGAAACTTTTTTCTCTCTATATATGTATGTCTGATGCTTAGCTTCGCTTATTCTTGGGATATTCAGAGTGCCCGAAAAAAATGGATTTTATTTAACATTTCGTCCCCGTTGACTGTGACCCTCTTTAGAGGTGTCCCCGCTGATTGTGATCCTCTGTAGTGGCGTTCCCACTAACTTCAACTCTCTGTAGCAGGGCTCCCACTAACTGCGACCCTCTGTAGCAGGGCTCCCACTAACTGCAACCCTCTGTAGCAGGGCTCCCACTAACTGCAACCCTCTGTAGCAGGACTCCCACTAACTGTGACCCTCTGTAGCAGGGCTCCCACTAACTGCAACCCTCTGTAGCAAGGCTCCCACTAACTGCAACCTTCAGTAGCGACCACCCCGCTAGCTGCGATCTCTGACACCGACAAGAACCAAACGTTCGTACGATGTCAGGCTGATCTCGTAAGACGCTTGAATCTCGCTCAGCTCGCTATAAAAGCAAGGCACAGACTGCAGCTAACGACCCCTTCGGAAGTCTCTCTCGGAAGATACTGGAACAAAATCCGAGTTTTTTTCTTTTTATGAACTATTGCCATCCTGGTTAACTCGTTCCCCGATTCAAAGCTTGAGTATTTTTACGTTTTTTCCCCGAGTTTTGTTTTTTTAGTGAAAATATGTTTACAATGAACTCATGGTTTGATTTCATGTTATAGAAATTTGAAATGACAGTCATTATTTTTACATCGTATGGAAATATCCTTCAATGTCAGACTAATTCTTTCACTTACTGGTAATAGCTTCCAAAAACTTCAGAATAGTTTCAAGATATGAAACAATATACTCTTTTACAAGAATTAAATATTTAAATTGACGTAAATGTGCGCTTTTCAATGATGCTTGTGCTCTTTCTTAATTCAAGCGAACTATATCTATGTGGTACTGAGTTATAAAATAATAACTGGTATCTTTACTTTGAATAAAAATCTATATTTGTTACTTTTTTTGTGCTGTAAGTCAGACGACATGAAACGTTTTTGTTCATTTTTTTCATGTGTTAAAAAATATATGTGAATGTAACAGTTTTTCAGCTACACTTGTTCAAAGGAAATAAAATTGAATACAAGTGTGCTCTGTTCTGCATCCCAGAGTGAACCAATCAATTCACGCACTGAAAAATAGGTGAGTACAATTATGTACCCGGATACATTTTCCTTCGTCTCAAAATCTGCACGGATAGGATACATAAATTTAAATCGGTACACCCAGGATAGATGAATTCAAATCGGCTCACCTAAGAGGCATAAATGTCAGTGGGTTTACCTAGGTTGCATAAACTTATGCACTCTGTGTGAATTTATGCATTTTAACGGCAAATTTACACGTATACTTCCGTTATACTACACACCCAGATGCATACCTTACACTTTACGATGCTGGATTGTTCGACGCTAATTAGCGAATCATCCTCTCACTACCGGCCGAAATCTTCGAACCATACTTCCAACGGTACATAGGCAACCATCCAGTACACTATGATGATGTCGTCGGTGGCATCACCATCTTATTAGCATCAGGGTTGATCTATTAATTCTATTTAAACATCGGCTAAGTAAACGTCTTTTAGTTTCTTACTTAGCGATGAGGGAGACTGAAACTAGCTGAGTACATCACACGTGAGGCTTATGATCAGTAAGTGAGTTAAAATAGTTTCACACGTGTTTCAAAATAATGGACTTGTTTTCTTTACATTGATGACCTAAGATTTCTAAACTCATCCTTAATCGTGTCTATTGATTCGACTTCAAGTGTTATTAATTGAATTCGAAGGGGTTCTAATCAACATTGACCTGATTATAAACACTGCGAAAAGAAAGCTTCCAGCCTCTCTAACAACATGAAAAACCACACCTTCGTTCGTGAGGTATTGGAAGAAATGAAAAACATATGTACATAGTAAGAACTATCTGAATAATTTATTACATGCTTGTCAGCATGTCACGATGAATGAAGGTATCCGAACTTGAAGAAAATACAGAACGAGATAATCACATTTCTGATATAGCGCATAAACATATAGCGCATGCAAGGAGTATGTCAAAAACAGTACCGCTGCTATTGCATAGCGTTTCCATCGATATTTCGTGACACGCTCGCTCCTCTGTGTCAAGGGAGTGTTTAACTTACTCATCAGGAATTTCTATTCACTCGGATTTTGAATGACAATAAGACAATTTGCACCAAGTGCCGGCATTGTGGTGGGTTGCGCGCTGCTGTATTATTCATGTACAGTCATTTAGTTGGTTTCGGCACTCGACACGCACTGAATACGACTATCACGCGCTTGCTATTTACGGCCATCTCGTAGGATCCCTGTCTTTTGTGCCATAACAAATACTCACTGTGATTGCGACGACTGTGGGATGAATTCAGGCTTCACAAATTTCACTCGTCCCACACGTAAAAAATTCCAATGTAATAGAACAGAATAAAAAATGGCATAATTAATGAGCGTAATGGTTTATTCCTGGGGTTCTGCCCGAGTCCTAAGCCGTCAGACAGCGAAAATAAAATCTTTCGATCACATCGCTCGTCGTCACCCCGTCCCTACACGCATTGTTCGTCGCGCAGACTGAGACCTGGGGCGTAACATTGATGCCAACATTTTGTCGACTGAGACCCACTCTACACTTGAGCTTTCGTATGATGCAGCATACATAGTCATGCTGCCAAAACTACTTTTACGTTGACAGACGTAATATAAGGAATTCACCTATTCTATTAGTATGAACCCAGTAATAAAATAACTTCGACATTGGAGCCCCTCACTGGTGTCCCTCCGAGTGCCTTTGTGGTGTCCTCGCTCTGTTAGGTCTCTCTTCTTGCTGGCTCATCGCACGCTCTATTCGGCAATTTTCTAACCCCAAATTTTCTTTAATTTTCTGCCTTTCTACTAATGACCACGAGTAAACCCTGTTTTCCTAACTCTTCAAAGGACTGCCCGTGTCCCTAAGTTCACCAATGGTAATAAGTAACTTCATTCAAAACACCTAAATACTTCACTCGAGCTTGGTTTGGTTTGTAACGTTGTAGTTCTGTGAAATGATGTTTTGGTAACCTCTGCCTTAGAGTTAAATGCTTGTAAACTCTCACCGCCGTGACGTGAAACCCTGCAACGTTTTACACGTAACTCATCCTTTTTTCCGATAAGTGTCGACGTGTATGACGAATAAAATTGAAAATCATTGAGTGTTGCTCGAACGAAAAATTTTTTGTCTAAGCTTTTGCTGGAAAAGATTGTGAATATTCTTCTAATATATATAAAAGAATTTCTAAACAATCCATAATTTCACCACATAACCGTAGGCCCTCGGCCAGCCTATCAGCGGCTGCTAAGAATAACAACAGGCACTTAGCCGCCAATCAACGTGGCTGCTATACATCACCGTTGGCGTTTAACCCCCAATGAACAATTTCTGGGCATTATCGAAGCCATCGGTTACTAAGGGTGCCCGCACACCAAAAGCGTTAAAGCGAGAAGA